>JBAKBP010007316.1:0-101116 GCA_037953745.1 Lithodes maja
CCAAGGCCACTGAGACACAGTCGATCGATACTCTCTCTCTCTCTCTTGCACTCGATTGCCATCAGTGATGACAACACCCTGCTTGGAACTCGCTAATGTTAGCACGAAAATATACCTCAGAATAAGGGAATAATAGGGAAAATAGGTGATAACTGAAGGATAGGAGGAAAGTGGGGAAGGAGGGGAGGTAGAGGACTGAGATTTTGCATGGCCCAGGGGCCCAAAAAAAATAAAAAAATAAAAAAATAAAAATAAAAAAAAAACATTTTTTTCGATGTCAAAAGTTGATTTTTTATTTTACTTACTCACAAGAGTCTTCCCGCAGTCCGCCGGGGGAACTCTTAAGAGTCTCCCCGCAGCTCCCGGGTTAAGAGTCTTCCTGCAGCTGCCAGGTTAAGAGGCTTTAAAAGCCTGTAAATTGCTGTAAATTGCCATGGCGTTCGGGAACGTCTCCCATAGGCAATGAGTTCACGATTCTAATAATTTGCCTATAACTGATGTCAAACTAATTCTCCCTACCAGTAAATGCCTACAGTGGCCGATAGAGGCGCTGAACGCAAGGTTTACTGCGGTACATTGTGGGAAATGGGCGACATCGCGGAGCTATCCACCCTCCGTCTCCTTCAACAATTCTATAATATATGCAGTAGGTCGAAATTTCTGTAGCTGACACATACTTTGGTCTATGCATACTTTTGATTTATATATTTTAAAATCACCCATATTCATAAATAACGTATATTTACAATACAAAGTCAGCAGGTATTTTCCCGCCAATTTTATTACATCTCAAGATTATACTATTTATTATGAATTCATTATATCCAACTATCATATCATATTAAGACGTTTTAGTTACTGTGTCTGTATTTGTGTGAAGAACTGTACATTTCAGAGGTCAACAGGATCATCCATTGTAACTCCTTGTCAGATTTGTCATGATTCAGATTCTGTATACTGGCTAACATTCCGCTAATTCATGCATTCTCAACCACCATCTTGTAACTCAACATGGGTAGCCATCTTGTATCCAGAAGGTGTGGCCCAGGGTGGTGATAGGTGTGAAGGTATTGAGAGGAGGTAGATAGATTATAACCACAGGCCAGACAAGTCGCCTTTTAGAGTTCCCTCTCAATATAGGGAAGGCTATCTCACTTACTTAAGCTTTAGTACTCTGTATATTATTTCAGTTTGTACTTGAATATTATATCAAAGTGGTTTTGGACCAGAGATCTTTATTTTCCCTCTTTACCTATATATAATCTATGTATAAGGTATAAGTGGGATGGTGGCAGCATTACTATTATTATATATCTACCAATTATCTATCATCATCGAGGAAAGCTGAGATCAACCTATCTTCAATCAACCTACAGTAACCTACTGCTCATAGGAGACACCTTAAGTCTACCTACATCGAGTAAGAGGTTAAACCTTATAGTAAATATACAGGTCGTATCTCAAAACGTCCTAATACACCTACCTGGAGTTAACCCTATGGATACATTTGACTACCCATAAAAGTCTTACGTAACAATTTTGTTATGATAATTAATCAGCTTATAATTATGTTTGTAGACATTATCAGCTGCATATGGACTTTCCCTTTATTACGATACTATATAATCACTTAGTGTAGTCGTATATGGTATAATAAAAATGTGTAGAATCACACAGAAATTGAGATAAACTGTGCATATCCTAGGTGTTGGATGCCCCAACGTCATCTGCCAACAATCCAACACCTGCAGTAGACACTGCAGCAGATGCTTCTGACGAACCTGAGCCGACATCAAACCAGGACAGCCGCCCTGTTCACCTTAGTTTCTGCCCCACTACTCGTGCAAGAAGCCTGCTATCACGAACAATACCAACCCCTCGCCCCCGTTCTAACCACTCCTCTCCCCGAGCTGTACGTAGAGTCCCGCCACCACAGGTTTCCAGATTTACACCAGTGAGGAACGGTGCACGGCCAACGCAGAAAAGGTCTCATCTACCAGTCACAATATCAAACAGATTTGAGATATTGGTCATATGGAAGACGAACCAGAAGAGACCAGGCTCGTTGGGGATTCCATCCTATGAGGACAGGTCGAAGAGTTCTGCGACAGAGTCCCAAATCAACGAAAAAGATTTTGCATCCCAGGAGCTGGACTTGACGACATTGTGGAAGCCTTCGAAGATACCACAAAGGATGCAAATGAAAATACCCTTTTTATCATCCATGCTGGTTCAAATGACGTCATGTGCACCAGATCCGAAGAGTTGATGGAGAAATATCGCAAATGATCCAGCACTACAAAAACAAGTCAAGGAATATCATCATCTCAGGCATTCTCCCCAAGATCGACGCACCTGACAAATCCTACGACATGGCCTTCAGCACAAATAGCCGACTAAAATATTTGTGTCTGAGGGAAGAAGTTGAATTCATCAACCTCTGGGACAACTTCTACAACCAGCCTACTCTGTTCCGCAAGGATGGCACTCATCTAAACCCTGTGGGTTCAGCACGCATGGGTCGTCTCCTACACGAAGCAGTCCGCAGCCATGGATCAAAAAACGCCATCCGAGAAGAAGCAGCAGTGATATAAATCATCCAACGCCAAGAAAAAAACAGAGGCAACCGAGGACCACCAGCGATAAGGACCGAAGACAGCGAGGACCGAGGACAGCCATGAACATAAATGTAGATCCGACAAGAACCAAAAATATTATTAAAGAGCGTTCCATGAGTTCTAAAATAACAAATTTAAAGGTTTTCTATGCAAACGCTCGTAGCATACGCAATAAATTTTCAGATTTAGAGGAGCTAGTGTTTACAGAAAATTATGATGTGATTGGCATAACAGAATCTTGGCTCAATACAGAAGATAGAGACTTTTTAGCAGAGTATTCACTTCCCGGTTATGTAATGTTTGAGAAAAGCCGAATAAATCGAAATGGAGGTGGCGTTTTACTTTATATCAAAGAAAGTCTTAACCCTACCCTCTTGTCAAAATCTCAAATTGTGAACGTCGACGCATCTTTTGTGCTAATAAAGAATAATAAAGGTACAAAAATAATACTTGCATTAATATACAGACCTCCAGCTCAATCAGTGCAAACTGACCGAGAAATTTACGAACAAATTGCAGATGTAAGTAACTCACAAGATATGGTACCGTAATTTTTGGCGACTTTAATTTACCTGTGACCAAGTGGGGCGATACTCTTACTTCACACTCTGGACATGACTTGTATACAAACTTGCAAGAGAGTTCGCTTTATCAATTTGTTCGAACGCCGACCCGTGGTAATAACGTTCTTGACATTGTACTTGCAACAAAAGAAGAATTAATAGAGAATTTGAATGTTGGTGATGAATTCAGTAACAGTGACCATCGTATGATAACTTTCACTTTAAAGTTTACTAGTAACGAACCAAATAGTAGCATCGAAAAAGTCCCTAATTTCAAGAAAGCAAACTTCCATAAACTTAGAGCTATGTTTAAAGAAACTGACTGGGGCTTTTTAATTAACAATAACAACATAAATACATCTTGGAAGTTATTCGAAACCACTTACCTAGAAGCAGTGCAAGACTGCATACCATCGAAAATACGGCATCCAGGCCATAATAATAAGCCCAAATGGTGGAATAAAGATATTTCAAACTGCCTGCTTGCTAAAAAATTTGCTAATGATAGATTAAAATCCTCACAAAATGACGAAGAACGGGTGAAATTTGTAGAGCTACGACGCAAAGCCAAAAAGTTAATTAAGCAAAGTAAAAAGACCTTAGAGTTACATATTGCGAATCAAAGTAAAACAAACCCGAAAGAATTCTATAGTTATATCAGAAAGAAAAAAGTAGTTACTTCAACTGTTGGACCGTTAGTCGATGAAAATGGAGAGTACACCAAAGACGAAGTACAAATGAGTAATGCCCTCAATACCTTCTTTGCATCAGTTTTTACAACAGAAGACCTCAGTGATATCCCTACACCATCGCCGATTCAGATTGATAATTCGGATGTTCTAAGCAATATCACCGTTACAGAGAGAGAAGTATTGAATTGTTTAGATAAACTCAAGGTAAATAAAACGCCTGGACCTGATACAATCTCGCCTAGAGTTCTAAAGGAAGCATAAGGATGAGCTCTCCAAACCACTGACATTACTATTCAATAAATCC
This sequence comes from Lithodes maja, assembly GCA_037953745.1. Taxonomy (NCBI): domain Eukaryota; kingdom Metazoa; phylum Arthropoda; class Malacostraca; order Decapoda; family Lithodidae; genus Lithodes; species Lithodes maja. The sequence continues at coordinate 4,178 of JBAKBP010007316.1, forward strand.
TTGCAGTCTGGAACTATGCCTGACAGTGGAAGATAGCCAACGTAACACCGATATTCAAAAAAGGCAGCAAATCCCTACCCAGGAACTATCGTCCAATTAGCTTAACCTCAGTTGTATGTAAAATGCTAGAAACGGTCATACGAGACAGACTCGTAAATCATTTAGAGGAAAATAACATACTTAAAGATACTCAACACGGCTTTCGTAAAAAACGTTCCTGTTTAACAAACCTCTTAGACTTCTTCCACGATATCCTCAACCTCTACGATGAGAGTAAAGCTGTAGATATTATATACCTTGATTTTCAAAAGGCCTTTGACAAAGTTCCCCACAAACGTTTACTGCTAAAACTAAAAGCGCATGGAATACAAGACGGTGTGTTGAAATGGATAGAAAATTGGCTTAGCGACAGAAAGCAAAGAGTAGTCATAAACGGTAAGGCATCTAAATGGACCAATGCAAGTAGCGGGGTACCCCAGGGATCGGTACTAGGACCGATTCTCTTTCTAATTTACATCAACGACATAGAGGAGGGTCTCACCTGTACAATCTCAAAATTTGCTGACGATACAAAAATTGCAAATAGAGTACCCTCAAAAGAACAACTTGACGATATGCAACACAATCTAGATAAATTGTCATGTTGGGCCCAAATTTGGCAAATGAGTTTCAATGCGGATAAATGTAAAGTACTACATATCGGATACCTAAATGAGAAAGCAAACTATTCGATGAATGGCACTCAGCTTAAGAATGTAAACAGAGAAACCGATCTGGGAGTAACAATATCGAGTAACCTAAAACCGAGTCAACAATGTTCAGAAGTTGTTAAGAAGGCAAACAAAACAATTGGCTTTATACGCAGGTCATTTGAGCATAAATCCAAAGAAGTTATCCTAACCCTTTACAATTCCTTAGTCCGCCCTCTTCTGGAATGCTGCGTTCAATCCTGGTGCCCTTATTACCAAAAAGATATAAACAAGCTAGAACGAGTTCAACGTAGAGTTACCAAAATGATACCTAGCCTAAAGAACAAACCATACGAAGAGCGTCTTAGAGAATTAAATCTATTTCCTTTAACCCAGCGCAGATTAAGAGGTGACTTAATTCAAGTGTTCAAAATCATCAAAGGCATCGACAATATGAACTGTAGTAAGTACTTCACTATCGACCAATCTAATTACACGCGGGGAAACGGTTGCAAAATTATTGGTAAATCTTTTAACTCACACGAATCTAAGAATTTCTTCTTCAATCGAGTTGTCAACTTGTGGAAAGGGCTTCCCCGAAACGTTATAGACTGCATCACCGTTGATTCATTTAAACTCCGCCTAGACAAATATCTCGCATCAAACCCGCGACTGACTGCGTTTGTAAATGAATAACTTTATTTTATCCCCCCCTCAGTTACTAACCCATCTGTCCCCTACTAACTTCCTAATCCTGCCACGGACATTAGTTCCAGGGCAGTAGTTCCCTTTCCAATGTTCCTTAGCCACTCTAAACCACTGTTTGGACACTTGATCCTCAGTGTTTTGGAGGACAAGCAACCTAGAAGGGTCACTAGATCTGTTGTTTCTTGATTTCCTTTGTACTCCTTTGTATAGTGATGTCTACAGTCGTAGCTCTGGCGCCAGTTCAGAAGCGTCAACCAGAGGTCTCAAAGGAATTGTTGGTAGGGAGAATTGGATGATAATTTGAAGCAATAGATTTGTCACCTATTTTATATATTGGTACTACATTTGCAAATCTCCACTCATCAGAGACAAGACCCAAATTAAGAGAATTGCTAAATAGTTCTGTTATAGGGTAGGCTAAATAATGTTTTTTTTTTTTTTTTACATTATTCTAAAGTTTGACATCAATAATTTTAATCAAGCATTTTTAACTTGAAGTTTCTTGTATAACCTCTGCTTACTTTTTGTCTGTATGTAGTAATTGTTTATCGTTTTCTATTATTATTATTATTGATTTTTTAAATTAATTGTTCTTGTTAAAAGAGTAGCCTACTCTTTGTTTAAATCTGTTGTTGCTTCTTCATATTTTGCAATTATTTTTCTATATTATATTGTATCTATTCATTGTCGATAGTATCAATTGCTTGCTTTTGCGATTTCCTTAGTTTATTTGTACGATAAATGTAGGTTATTTGAAGGGTAGTAATTGATAGTGGTCACTTGAGGCATGCTATGCTTATAGGTACTTACCCGATAGCGAGTGCTATTTGTATTTTGTACTATTGTTAATGTCTTGTCAAGTTGCAAATTTGATTTTAATAGAACATTTCGACACTAGTTGTAGTTTCTTTATTCATGCAGAATTTAGTAAATTTTGCCAGAACGTCCCGGACTTCCCAAATTGACTAATTCCCTGAACGTGACGATATAGCATTGTTATGTGTGCGATTAGTTTGCTTGGGAAACAGATTAACTTGTTCATGTAGTAATGTACACCCTATGTGGTGGATTGTGTTCTTTTATATCATAATACAAAACAAAAAATAGTAAGCGTTATTTCCAGAAAGCGATTTTGATAAGTTACTTTACCTTCATCTTGTATCATCCCAGCTTTGATTTGTTTAGTTTGCAAGCTTTACATTTTAATGCTTTCAATAATTTAGGATATGCTGTATGGTGATATATCCATGTGATTATTGTGGCTTTAGCTTATATAACTGTTCATTTACATCAACTCTACTTATGTTTGCTTTACTTAAAATATGATCTATACTTCCATTATATATCTGACGGACCTCCGTTATCTCCATTAAGGTTTTACATAATTATACCGACCTTATTATCCATGAGAATTCCCATCTCTGTTTCATGAGGGTCTATTTCGATTCTTACTTTTGTTATATATAACTGGAAGTACCCCCTTTGGGTTAACCTTTGATGTCCTAGCGATTTTGATATCGTAATTACACTTAGCTTTCCTAGTATCATCTTTAACTTTTCTACTAAGATTTGCATAATAATTTCTTAAATGTTCTTCACCTCTCTTTATTTTCTTATATACTGCTTTCTTTAAACATAGTGTATGTTTGATGTTATTATTCATCCATATTATTCATATAGTCTCCTTGGGCATCACTAATGATCGTGTTAAATATAGCTGAACGGAAATAACTATTCTGGACTGCCTCATTTGTGCCAAGTCGTACATTTTACTACCTGCTACCCTTAATCTACCACTTGACCTTTCATTGTTCAAGGATTCTATCTTTATGTCTCCGAACACACGTGCCAGGCGTTCTTGTAATCCATGAAAGTTGGCTTATCTAAACTTAGGAACTAAAGTCGAGTTCAGAGTTAATTTCTTTTTCCATTCTAGATTGACTCTAATTTTGGTGTTTAAGCTTCCTCCGACTATATTACTAAGGTAATTTTCTTCGTTACTGAAAACTAAGGTATATTTTTACTTCTGGTAGGCTCAGTTACATGTCGAGTTGAGAAATAGTCCTTATTACATTGACAGGCTCCGATAATCTCATCTCAAATTATCTTAAATTTGACAATCTGTATACAAGACCAATTTCAATACTATCACGGTTTTCATTTATCTCTAACTATACATTCTCACTTTTCTTCTCCAATTTAATACTTGACCTAATATAAGAATTTACCGAATTTGAGTCAAAACATGCCATTCCACCTCCCTTTCTTCCTTTGCAATTATATTGTACATAGTAACACCATCAATTTGATATTCTACCATAACATCTCGTGTTATTATGTTCATCCAAGTTTCTGTGATCATAATAATACCAATATTTTCAGTGCATATGATTGCATTTAGTTCATCTAATTTATTTTGTAAACTATGGTTATTTGTGTAATATATCTTAAGTTTCTTACTTATGGTTTTGCTAGGGCTCAAAATATCTGTACAACTACAATGATTACCAGCACTATTTCTCCTAAAGTCGAGACTATCTGATAGAGACACATCTTCTATTTTACTATTAATATTACTACCTTCGATTTCACTACTAGCAATATTGTCATCATTATTAAAACCGTGACTGGGATTCTAGTACAGTCCTACCTGATGTACCATTATTTTTTCTCTATCTGGACCCTTATCTGTCATTCCCTCCAGCTACCTTAGCAACATTGTGTCATCTTCAGCCGGTGCTGATAGCTAACAGTGTGGCTGAAGCTGAGACGATGTTTCTAAGGTGGCGGGAGGAAATGGCAGTTAAGGGATTGAGACAGAACGTAGGCAAGGCAAAAGTCATGATTAAAGGCAATGAACGTAGAACTACTGTATAGGACAGTAGTTTCCCTTGCCCTGTATGTATGTAAAAAATGGGGTTGAACGTAATTCAATCCAGTGTTACGCATGCCAGGGATGGGTGCATAAGAGGTGTAGTGGTTTGAGGGGTCCCTTGTCATGGGCCGTTAACTTTGAATGTGCCATATGTAGGGGTGTCTTGGCAGTACTGAATCCACCTGGTAGGGTCGAGTTCGGGAATGTGCACCTGGAATGTGTCAATAGTTTCTGTTACTTGGGTGACATGATTGCTGCTGATGGATGGGGCTGAGGCCTGCTCAGTCACGAGAGTCAGAAGTGGATGGAACATTTTCAGAGATGGTCATATCACTAACCATGAAAGGGCTCTCCCTACGACTAAAAATGTTAGAAGTGTGATGGTGTATGTTAGCGAAACCTGGCCAGTCAAGATAGAAGATATATATAGGATGGAATGAAATGAAATGAGGATGGTGAGATGGATAAGTGGGTCTGCTATCAGAGACAGAACCACCAGTGTGGAATTCAGAGGGCACTTTGGCATTGAGAGGATTAGTGAGGAGATGCATAGGAGCAGGCTTAGTTGGTATGGACATGTGGAAAGGCTGGATGAGAATAATTGAGTTAAGATAAGCGAGGTTATGAACGTGGAGGGAGTCACAATTAGAGATAGACCAGAAAGACGTGGGATCAGGTAGTACAAACTAATCTCGCAACCAAAGGACTGACTAAGAGGCATGCCAAAGACCAAGTTGCCTGGAACGCCGCTATAAGATGAACAAAAAGACTGATCTACACACGTGTAGATCAGTCTTTAATCTATGTATGTACTGCATGTATTTACCCACACAGGCTTCATCAAGTTCATCAACGAAACCCAGCAACAAGGAATGGGATTGCATTTCATTGCAATATTTTTGTCCAGTCAGCAATTTATACCAATAGGCCTGGACGATCACTCCTTTACCCCTCTTCTTGGCAAGATGCTGTGTTCAACAGGAATACCTCCCTTCCTCCTAACTTTCTTTAACACCTCCCAGTATTGCTGTGTTCAACAGGAATACCTCCCTTCCTCCTAACTTTCTTTAACACCTCCCAGTATTGCTGTGTTCAACAGGAATACCTCCCTTCCTCCTAACTTTCTTTAACACCTCCCAGTATTGCTGTGTTCAACAGGAATACATCCCTTCCTCCTAACTTTCTTTAACACCTCCCAGTATTGCTGTGTTCAACAGGAATACCTCCCTTCCTCCTAACTTTCTTTAACACCTCCCAGTATTGCTGTGTTCAACAGGAATACCTCCCTTCCTCCTAACTTTCTTTAACACCTCCCAGTATTGCTGTGTTCAACAGGAATACCTCCCTTCCTCCTAACTTTCTTTAACACCTCCCAGTATTGCTGTGTTCAACAGGAATACCTCCCTTCCTCCTAACTTTCTTTAACACCTCCCAGTATTGCTGTGTTCAACAGGAATACCTCCCTTCCTCCTAACTTTCTTTAACACCTCCCAGTATTGCTGTGTTCAACAGGAATACCTCCCTTCCTCCTAACTTTCTTTAACACCTCCCAGTATTGCTGTGTTCAACAGGAATACCTCCCTTCCTCCTAACTTTCTTTAACACCTCCCAGTATTGCTGTGTTCAACAGGAATACCTCCCTTCCTCCTAACTTTCTTTAACACCTCCCAGTATTGCTGTGTTCAACAGGAATACCTCCCTTCCTCCTAACTTTCTTTAACACCTCCCAGTATTGCTGTGTTCAACAGGAATACCTCCCTTCCTCCTAACTTTCTTTAACACCTCCCAGTATTGCTGTGTTCAACAGGAATACCTCCCTTCCTCCTAACTTTCTTTAACACCTCCCAGTATTGCTGTGTTCAACAGGAATACCTCCCTTCCTCCTAACTTTCTTTAACACCTCCCAGTATTGCTGTGTTCAACAGGAATACCTCCCTTCCTCCTAACTTTCTTTAACACCTCCCAGTATTGCTGTGTTCAACAGGAATACCTCCCTTCCTCCTAACTTTCTTTAACACCTCCCAGTATTGCTGTGTTCAACAGGAATACCTCCCTTCCTCCTAACTTTCTTTAACACCTCCCAGTATTGCTGTGTTCAACAGGAATACCTCCCTTCCTCCTAACTTTCTTTAACACCTCCCAGTATTGCTGTGTTCAACAGGAATACCTCCCTTCCTCCTAACTTTCTTTAACACCTCCCAGTATTGCTGTGTTCAACAGGAATACCTCCCTTCCTCCTAACTTTCTTTAACACCTCCCAGTATTGCTGTGTTCAACAGGAATACCTCCCTTCCTCCTAACTTTCTTTAACACCTCCCAGTATTGCTGTGTTCAACAGGAATACCTCCCTTCCTCCTAACTTTCTTTAACACCTCCCAGTATTGCTGTGTTCAACAGGAATACCTCCCTTCCTCCTAACTTTCTTTAACACCTCCCAGTATTGCTGTGTTCAACAGGAATACCTCCCTTCCTCCTAACTTTCTTTAACACCTCCCAGTATTGCTGTGTTCAACAGGAATACCTCCCTTCCTCCTAACTTTCTTTAACACCTCCCAGTATTGCTGTGTTCAACAGGAATACCTCCCTTCCTCCTAACTTTCTTTAACACCTCCCAGTATTGCTGTGTTCAACAGGAATACCTCCCTTCCTCCTAACTTTCTTTAACACCTCCCAGTATTGCTGTGTTCAACAGGAATACCTCCCTTCCTCCTAACTTTCTTTAACACCTCCCAGTATTGAGTAAACAGCTACTCGGTTCTACCTCTCCAAATATCATTGCTCCCTATACAGAGACAGATAATATCATTGCTCCCTATACAGAGACAAATATTTGTCCTAAGGTCAGTACAGGTATCCCTACCTAGGTTTCTGACCACGGAATCGCCAACAATGAAAACAGACTTACCTTTCCTTATCAATGATCTGGTGGTAGCAGCGGCAGAAACCCCTTGAGCGGAAACAGCAAGAACTCCTGAAGTGGCAGCAGAGGCTGGTACTACTGGGGTAGTAGCATCAGCAGAACTCCTGGAGTGGTAGTAGAGGCTGGTACTACAGGGGTAGTAACGTCGACAGGAACTCCTGGAGTGGCAGTAGAGGCTGGTACTACAGGGGTAGTAACGTCGACAGGAACTCCTGGAGTGGTAGTAGAGGCTGGTACTACAGGGGTAGTAACGTCGACAGGAACTCCTGGAGTGGTAGTAGAGGCTGGTACTACAGGGGTAGTAACGTCGACAGGAACTCCTGGAGTGGCAGTAGAGGCTGGTACTACAGGGGTAGTAACGTCGACAGGAACTCCTGGAGTGGTAGTAGAGGCTGGTACTACTGGGGTAGTAGCATCAGCAGAACTCCTGGAGTGGTAGTAGAGGCTGGTACTACAGGGGTAGTAACGTCGACAGGAACTCCTGGAGTGGTAGTAGAGGCTGGTACTACAGGGGTAGTAACGTCGACAGGAACTCCTGGAGTGGTAGTAGAGGCTGGTACTACAGGGGTAGTAACGTCGACAGGAACTCCTGGAGTGGCAGTAGAGGCTGGTACTACAGGGGTAGTAACGTCGACAGGAACTCCTGGAGTGGTAGTAGAGGCTGGTACTACTGGGGTAGTAGCATCAGCAGAACTCCTGGAGTGGTAGTAGAGGCTGGTACTACAGGGGTAGTAACGTCGACAGGAACTCCTGGAGTGGCAGTAGAGGCTGGTACTACAGGGGTAGTAACGTCGACAGGAACTCCTGGAGTGGCAGTAGAGGCTGGTACTACAGGGGTAGTAACGTCGACAGGAACTCCTGGAGTGGCAGTAGAGGCTGGTACTACAGGGGTAGTAACGTCGACAGGAACTATTGGAGTGGTAGTAGAGGCTGGTACTACAGGGGTAGTAACGTCGACAGGAACTCCTGGAGTGGCAGTAGAGGCTGGTACTACAGGGGTAGTAACGTCGACAGGAACTCCTGGAGTGGTAGTAGAGGCTGGTACTACAGGGGTAGTAACGTCGACAGGAACTCCTGGAGTGGTTGTAGAGGCTGGTACTACTGGGGTAGTAGCATCAGCAGAACTGGAGTGGCAGCAGAAGCTGGTACTACAGGGGTAGTAACGTCGACAGGAACTCCTGGAGTGGCAGCAGAAGCTGGTACTAGAAGGGTAGTAGCGTCGGCAGGTACTCCCTGATTTACAGTAGGACGGGCGCCACTCCAAGCCCTCCTTCTTCCTGACTATTACTAACCCAACATTCATTTTGCAAGGGAAAGAATGTATTGGTTACTCTCACACCTACATAATTAACTGATTTTAGAGGGACTTTCCCTCCTTTCTTTTTCTATTGTTACGACCGGGCACTCGGGTACACTAGGGCTCTTACACAGGACTCGAGTATGGCTCGCTGCCACAACGGAAACACACGATCCCAACCCCAGAGTACTGCCAGCCGAACAAAAAACGCCACTACACTCCAGAGTTCTATCTGCTATAACGGGGTATACAAGAACTCGGTACTAGCGTTTCACACAACAGACTAATAACTAGACGGGAGTTATCTAGTCTGGTCAACAATCAAACAAAGAAGAAAGTACTACAACACTAAAGAATAGTGTTGGCCGAAGCCGAAGTAATCCACCCTTGAACTAAGAACTTAAGAAGTCCTCCACCCTCTACTTCGGATCGGCACTATTACGTTACGTTAAACAATAGTCCTCGAGCATCAAGCAAGGAATCTTCTGATAAGTTAGATGCTTCTCGAATACTCATAAGAAGTAAGTATCGGATTTTGAACAGCAATTTAATGAATAACTCACTGGTAATTAAAGGCTTTAAATTGACATAAGAAGAATTATAAGAATAAGCAATAGGATATGGCAAACATTAAGAAGAAGTACTCCGACAATGCACTGGCAATAGCCTACTAAGATTGTGCTCGTGGGCCACTAATCTCTGAAGTAGCTAAGCGTGCCACACATGAAATCAATAGTGCATAAACAATAATATACATACGGAGAAGCTTCAATACTATGCTGTATCTGCTGGTCGAGCAAAGTCTAGCTGGGATACATAAGGTTAAGAGACAATGGCTGAGCAAGCGGCTCGTAGCCTAGCGAGGTCCTTAAGACTGTGCGGCCAAATTACGTTAATTGACGGGATGCTCTCTTGAGAGATCCAGATCACTAGTATCTGGTTCTCTCCTGGCGATCCTCTCAAAGTCAAGCAAATGAGATAGCACAGTGTTGGGTGGCAGAGGCAAAAGCCCTCACTCGCAACACAGTGCTAAACTCCCACGGTACACAGTCAGAAAGACCACCTAGGCGTTCCACGTCTCCGTTGCAATTGTACTGGTTCAACCGCAACCTAGTACTCATAGGAAATCACAACTCAGAAACCCTATCCCAGTCTAGCATTGCCTAAACCAGCAGAAAACAGGAACATGAATAATCGCACACAGGGAAATGCATATACGAGTGCAACAAACATCAATCAATCCTATTCTAGTTAACCCTTCCAAAAATAGGCTATCTAACAGGCACTTATCTCGTGAGAACTCAAGCGATAATACTTTGGCTGACTAAATCTGCACCAAAGGGGTCATTGGTTAAAAAGGGACGAGAAGAGAAGAAGATAGGCTGTTCAGAGAGTAGAGAAAGTTCACATCAGTCGGAAGAATATGGATAGTTGCAAGGGATATGAGAAGTCGCTCTGCCTGATGAGTTCTAAAGAATTGTGGCGAGGACCTCTCCTTTTTATACTCGGCCCTCTAGCGGCATATCGCAAACTACTAAGGACCGCCCACTGACAATCATGACGTCATATTCTCTCTCAATCTGGGATCGACAAAGGATTTCCCACGCGCTTGATGAGGGAGGAGGGAGGAGGGAGGAGGGAGTGAGGCCTACACACCTCGTGGCGCGCTCACTGGCCGTCGTTACATAACTCTCTCTCTCATCATTATTTATAAGTCCCACACACAATACTTATATCTAATGATATAAAATAGAACTCGTTGACTTAGAAGAAAACAAAATACATAATTATAATACTTATAGTACAACGGTTCACATAAACTGAGTTAGGAAACTCTACACAGACTACAGCCAAAGTTCCTGCCCTGACGATCCTAGCGAGAGTGGGGCCTGACTGAGCGTTCTGTACAGCATGCTCATACTCGGCATGCGTCACACCTCCCCCAAGATTTTACTTGCTCAACCCTGAGCTAAAATCTGACACGCAGAACCTCATCAAACCCCTCACACCCAGCGACCGCATGGCACTAAAACAACGCTGAGTTTAACACTAAAACACATCTTATAAAAAAAAAATTCACATTTCATAACTCCTCCCTAACAATAGCAAAAGACATAATATCATGCTCCCAGAGCGAGCTTACAGCAGCTCAGCCGTTTGATAGTTCGTGGACTACTCAAACTCTATAGGCTATGACAAACTTATACAATTATCTATATCAAAAAGAAAGAGTTTTTTTATGATTTTTATATTTTAATATGTTTTTTCCGGCTGCACTATAAGGGCAGCCTATTTTTCTTCTATACCAAACGCTCAACTCCTGCTTTACGACCCAATACGCTGGGCTACAACCGCGAGCCAACAAGCACCAAGCGCAAAATACTATTCAAACTAAAGCAGGAGGCTACCCGTGTGTCAATCTACCCAGGATCATATACCCTTGAACGACCATCTGCAACCACGTTATCACAACCGGCAATATGGCGTATGTCCAGGTTATATACCAATAACCTTAGTGACCACCTGGTCAGCCTCATATTCCGATTGTGAAACTGGTCCAAGATCTTGAGAGGGTGATGATCTGGGTAAACTACAACAACCGGACCATAGGCTGGAACATAGACCTCGAAATGCCCCAGCGCATCATCGTCCTTTTCACTTTCATTCATCAGGTTCTGAAACGTTGCTAGTGCATTCTTAAGTCCGTCAGGCATAACATTGCACTGGTAGGTACTCCCGTCCACAACAAAACCACATACCTCTTTAGCACGCTCGGACAAAGTTACAAGCAACGACCACTCACGACATTCCTTATCCCTCAGACCCTTCGTCCACACGTAATCCAGCTCTGCTTGCACCATAGGCTGTCGAGCAGGATTTATACGGTAGGGAATTAAACTGAGCCTTGCACTATCTCCAGCCTGCATGTCGGATTCTACCCCGTACATCAGGCCTGGAGAAGCAACAAACATGCGAAAGTACTGCCATAGCCTAGTAAACAACTGCCTTGCACTGTCTCCACGAACAACATGCCTATTGCCCTCCCACAACCCAGCCGAGACCGCAGCTTCTAACCTGTAGTCTCCCTCCTTCTCCACCTTCGTCCCTAGAACAGCCAGGTCATGAGAGGGACAATCAGTACCACCTGTGCAGTCACTCCCACAGTTCATTATTGCTAAGGCTTCCCCGCCGATACCGTACATGCGCACCCCCGCATTCCTTGTGACGACATCTGCCTGCGCAGCATCACCGCTTTCAGCGACATGGCCAGATACAGTCGGTCTATGGTAGGGCTGTTGCATTAGACTAGAGCAGCATTGGGAGGCTATGCGACGACCGGGCACTGCGATACCACAGCCGACCTTACCAATCTGCTCAATGTCCTCCTTTTGACCACCACCCTTGGCAGCCATGGGTCGACCCTGACCTGGCAACCATGCCAAAGCCTCGTCGCCCACCTTGAACCACCGAAACAACGAGGCTAACGGTCTTTCAACATTCACGTGACCTGCCCGTGGAACATCTTGCACCGCCCGAGTTGTGAGACTCAGGGGCTCGGCACGACCAGTGGGGTATGAACCGAGCTGGTGCTGGAGTGCTGCACACTGCTGCTCAGGCAGGTGCTCTAGCGCTTCCACAGCCACCAGACTCGTGTCCCCCGCCCACTGTTCCGCCGAGACATGACAATCCCTTCTCTCCTCCACCTGTGCCCTACTACCCCCCTCTCCTTCTCCACCTTGGCCGCGGCAGACCAACGCAGGGACAGTAGGCTGCTCAGGTGGTTGCCTCACAAACTCTTCCAACAGGTTCACATGACATGCTTCCCCGTCCTCGTGTTTAATCTCGACAGCACCATTACCACACTTCTGAACTTCCGGATCCTCCAACTGCAGTTTACAAATATCTGAGGGAACCAACCTGTCTAGATGCTTCCGAAGCAACCCAAGTCCCCCCCCAATATCAAACTGAGCAACCCCTTTTTCTCTCCGTGTGTAACGTTGCTGCCTCGGAGTCTCTTCCTGCCCTACCTCCTCACTAGCTGTGACAGGTCCTGGGGCCTCTCCAGACTCTAACATAGGGGCCAATACTGAATCACCCAGGAGAGCCGCCGAGTCAAAACTCTTAAAACCAACTCCAGCTTTAGCCTCCTCCTGTTGATCGTTCCTCTGCTGGTCTGAAGACGGAGGACTAGGCTGTGACACTTTAGCTGCCCGAGCTCGGGTGACAGCACACGCCATGGGTTGTGCCTGGCACCGCTCGACACACTCTTGCTCTTCCCTACTCACGTCGGCCGTCCTCTCGGCAACGACTAAGGGTAGAACCTCAGAAGCGGGCATTGCAAAGTCGTTGCCGAGAAGAAGGTCGACGCCCTCCACTGGCAGTTTCTCCACAATCCCGACATCCAATTCACGTGTCACACCATCCACCTCCAACTCCAACCGCACCAGCGGGTATGACCGAGTTGCATTAATACCCTGCACCACTACCACCCGAGCCGCATTTATAGGGTAGCCAGTCAAGTTATTCATCAGAGTCTGGGAAGCACCTGTATCACGCAAAACCTCTACTCCATGCTTGCGCCCCGCCCACATCACGCAACCCCGTCCTCTATGGTCGCAAAAAACATCCTGAGCAGGGTTCGAGCCTCCCAGGTGCTTCTGCATTGGCTGTGCCTCAGCCTCTGACGAACTGCCCCGGGCAAACTCAGAAGACTTCGGAGACACACCAATGTTGCAGGCCAAAGACACAGATGCTGTAGGTGGTTTGCTAGGACAGACTCTTGCAAAGTGCCCCTTTTCATGACAATGATAACACTCCAACTCCCCTCTGGGCTTCCCTTGGTACTGGGAAGGGCCCGGCCCCTTCTTAAATGGGACGGTGCTAGTCTTGTGGTCAGTCTTGGTATCATAGCTCTTGTACTTGTTTGCATAATGTATATCACTAACTCGGGGGGGTGGGGCGTCACGCCCCTTGTTACCTGCCTCACTACGCTGGGCAGACCCGCACCCACGAATTAGTGATAGCCGGAGGTCAGCCATCTCAGCTGCCTCCTGTAGAGTTTTAGGGTTCTTTTCTTTAATAGTTAAAGTCATATCTGCACCAGTACACTTATAAAACTGCTCGAGCAGAAACAGCTCAGTCAACTGTTCGGCCGTCTCAGCTTTCTCAGAACGTGTCCAGTTAGCAAGTGCATCTTTTAAGTCCCGGGCATGTTCAAGAAAGGTCGCCTCCCTAGTCTTCGTAACACCCCGAAACTTCAATCGATATGTTTCTGGTTGCAACTCGTATGCCCGTAGGACAGCTCTCTTCAATACTGGGTAGTCAATGCAAGACTCTAAAGGCAGTGCATCATAAGCCTTCAGACCCTTACCCGTAAGTCTTGAGGAGACTAGAGCTGCCCACTTCTCTTCAGGCCAATTATGCTCCCTACACTTCTTCTCAAAACGATTAAAAAATTCTGTGACTTCAGTTTCACTAAATGCCGGCACCAATTTGACTAAGTGGTACAAGGACTGTTCTCTTACTTGGCCCTCACGGCCCATCCGAGTCCCTGTCGATTCTGCACGAGTCTTATCTAAATCTATTTGAGCACAATATTTCTCTGAGTCGTACCTAAGCTCAGCCTCATGCCTCCTAGTCTCAGCCTCAATCTCATGCCTCCTAGTCTCATTCTCCTGCTTCCTAGCCTCAACCTCAATCTCATGCCTCCTAGTCTCATTCTCCTGCCTCCTAGCCTCAATTTTAGCAAGCTCAAGTTTAAATATCATATCTGGAGACAGGCAGGAAGAGGGAGCTGCCACTACTGAAGGAGGGGGGGCAAGAACTGGGGAACCACCATACGCACCGCCCGAGGGCACTCCAATCTTCCAATTCTCATCCCTCTGTGGGAGAGTGCTAACCTCCGGCAACTGAGTGGACGGCACTGTGGGAGTCGAGTGAGAGGGGATCTGGGGAGGAACCCCCCCAAACGCCCTCTCCTCCGAAACCCCATGTCGCCCACGCAACACCCAGGAGATCAGCTCCCCCTTGGACATCCCTCCTACATTGGATCTGCCCAAAACCTTGGCTATCAGGTGCAAGCCATAAATATCCACCCCAGTCAGCCTCCTCTCCGTCACATGGTACTGCTTACTCACAAAAAGTCTAGCATCCTCCTCACTAGTTACTAACGGCACCTCCTCAAAGGGCATCTCTCGCTCCTCGTCAGTACTAGGGCACGACATACTGAAGTTCACAAAAAATTCTCGAGACAAAAGTGTTAAACTCCCTTATGTAAGCACTAATTACTAAATTAACTGGAGTCTCTTAAATGCTCTCCTAATTGCCTTACAAAAAAAAATATTCTTCAATATGTACGCTAAAGTACGAACAAACAAATGTTGTACAACTCTGCAAAAAATTATACTGTTCACAAAATCCTAAGCAAGGTCGCCATTTGTTACGACCGGGCACTCGGGTACACTAGGGCTCTTACACAGGACTCGAGTATGGCTCGCTGCCACAACGGAAACACACGATCCCAACCCAAGAGTACTGCCAGCCGAACAAAAAACGCCACTACACTCCAGAGTTCTATCTGCTATAACGGGGTATACAAGAACTCGGTACTAGCGTTTCACACAACAGACTAATAACTAGACGGGAGTTATCTAGTCTGGTCAACAATCAAACAAAGAAGAAAGTACTACAACACTAAAGAATAGTGTTGGCCGAAGCCGAAGTAATCCACCCTTGAACTAAGAACTTAAGAAGTCCTCCACCCTCTACTTCGGATCGGCACTATTACGTTACGTTAAACAATAGTCCTCGAGCATCAAGCAAGGAATCTTCTGATAAGTTAGATGCTTCTCGAATACTCATAAGAAGTAAGTATCGGATTTTGAACAGCAATTTAATGAATAACTCACTGGTAATTAAAGGCTTTAAATTGACATAAGAAGAATTATAAGAATAAGCAATAGGATATGGCAAACATTAAGAAGAAGTACTCCGACAATGCACTGGCAATAGCCTACTAAGATTGTGCTCGTGGGCCACTAATCTCTGAAGTAGCTAAGCGTGCCACACATGAAATCAATAGTGCATAAACAATAATATACATAAGGAGAAGCTTCAATACTATGCTGTATCTGCTGGTCGAGCAAAGTCTAGCTGGGATACATAAGGTTAAGAGACAATGGCTGAGCAAGCGGCTCATAGCCTAGCGAGGTCCTTAAGACTGTGCGGCCAAATTACGTTAATTGACGGGATGCTCTCTTGAGAGATCCAGATCACTAGTATCTGGTTCTCTCCTGGCGATCCTCTCAAAGTCAAGCAAATGAGATAGCACAGTGTTGGGTGGCAGAGGCAAAAGCCCTCACTCGCAACACAGTGCTAAACTCCCACGGTACACAGTCAGAAAGACCACCTAGGCGTTCCACGTCTCCGTTGCAATTGTACTGGTTCAACCGCAACCTAGTACTCATAGGAAATCACAACTCAGAAACCCTATCCCAGTCTAGCATTGCCTAAACCAGCAGAAAACAGGAACATGAATAATCGCACACAGGGAAATGCATATACGAGTGCAACAAACATCAATCAATCCTATTCTAGTTAACCCTTCCAAAAATAGGCTATCTAACAGGCACTTATCTCGTGAGAACTCAAGCGATAATACTTTGGCTGACTAAATCTGCACCAAAGGGGTCATTGGTTAAAAAGGGACGAGAAGAGAAGAAGATAGGCTGTTCAGAGAGTAGAGAAAGTTCACATCAGTCGGAAGAATATGGATAGTTGCAAGGGATATGAGAAGTCGCTCTGCCTGATGAGTTCTAAAGAATTGTGGCGAGGACCTCTCCTTTTTATACTCGGCCCTCTAGCGGCATATCGCAAACTACTAAGGACCGCCCACTGACAATCATGACGTCATATTCTCTCTCAATCTGGGATCGACAAAGGATTTCCCACGCGCTTGATGAGGGAGGAGGGAGGAGGGAGGAGGGAGTGAGGCCTACACACCTCGTGGCGCGCTCACTGGCCGTCGTTACATAACTCTCTCTCTCATCATTATTTATAAGTCCCACACACAATACTTATATCTAATGATATAAAATAGAACTCGTTGACTTAGAAGAAAACAAAATACATAATTATAATACTTATAGTACAACGGTTCACATAAACTGAGTTAGGAAACTCTACACAGACTACAGCCAAAGTTCCTGCCCTGACGATCCTAGCGAGAGTGGGGCCTGACTGAGCGTTCTGTACAGCATGCTCATACTCGGCATGCGTCACACTATATTCAAACTACTCCCTCTCGGGCATAGGCTGAGAGCCTGTACATTCTACCGCTGAACACGGTGAAGCCCGTGAGCTCTTGTTCCAGTCCAGGGAGTGAGGCATGAGAAGCAGCCATTCATGACTCGAAGCAGCCCCATCTCTGAAGCTGCTTCGCCGTCTCACCCCCTTGACTCGGATCCTCACTCTCAGAACACCACCTATTGAGCATTTAACTCACTAGGCATTGCCCCCCTGTAGCATATTTTGAATATGGGAATATTCATACAGTGCAATTTAATTAGGGAACAATGAGGGTATTTTTTTTGCATTTCGGTGGGCTTTGTGGTAATGCACTGATACTAGGCAGCCAAAACTCCGTCCCAATAATATCTTCCCATTGACATATCGGGATTCGAACCGGGGTCCATTGGATTACCATTCCAGTGGTAAGACTACTCCACCACACCTCCCCTGGAGGGGAGAGGGCTGTCAACCACCTGCCTTGTATACAACAGCTTTACATCACAATTTTCCCTGTTCCCCATACTTGACTCGCAAATTTCTTTTAAGTTAAATCTCAAGGCTAAACTTTCATCCTTAAGCAATTTCACTTCCCTCTGAATATTTACGTTATCCTCGTTCAGATCCCAAATCTCCTTCCTTGCTTCATTTATCTCCTCCTTTACCTGTAGGAGGAGCTGGTGAAGGTCAGTCAGAGATTCGTTATCCATACCTGCCATGAAACTGATCTCAAACTTAACTAAGAACAAGAGCTAAACACACAATATACTTGGTTCAACACTGAGCTAAAACACTTGAGGGAACACTCGTCACCACACTAAGGTGTAAACAAGTCCAGTCACTAGGGGCTGGTCATTAAGGCCAGGAGCAGGTAACGACACAAAGTCACTCGAGCAGCTCTGGGTCGCTAATGGCGTAGCAGATAAGTCAGCGTCATCGAGCCTGGAAGTCGAAAGTATTCTGGTGTGACCGCAGAGTTAAATCTGTGACAGGGTTTCTGCTTAGTAATGTGGTGGGCTGGTGAGACAAGCAGCATTGTTGTTTCGTAATGAAGATATTGCCCCGCAGATTCTTTAAATCTGCAAATCTTGTCTGGTACCTTACAAGACGCAGTATTGATGGTGCAACACGCAACTCCATGGAGATCCTACTTGCCTTGTGTTTTTGTTAGGGTTTTAAACACAGAAATGGCTATCCTTACTAAATAGGAGATTATGGTAAGTAATCATGATGTCTTGGCTGGAGTCCTGTGGCAACACGCTTCATGAAAGTAGGGTGCATGCCAAGAGGGGGAAAGGGTGGTTGATATGCCCTTGTTGATTGAGCATGTGTCATTGATTTTTTCAACAATAGGACAGAATTACTGCAATCATTATTTGATGGCATAACAGTATGTATGAGTGGTGATTGATATGTGTGTGTGTAAGTGTTTGTGAGCATGCATGTGTGCGCAAGTGACTGTATGACTGTGTGTAGGTAGGTATGTGAGGTGCATGTATGAATTACGTATGCATGAATATAATATTATGTATGTGTGATGTATCTGTGTGTGTGCCTGTGTGCAATTATGGGCATGTGTGTGTGTACGTAAAACCCCTTGTAACAGAAGACACTCGGAAATGAGACACTCAGGATAGGAAAGAAGTCTGAATTACATTTAACAAAATATAATATTAACAATAATGAGCTGTCTCCTCTCCCACCCCATCCACCTACAAACCTATATAAATAGCCCATCTATTTATTATCTATGCATGTATACAGTATATGTGTGTGCATATACAGTATGTATTTATGAGTGTGTATTTGTGCGTTTGTGTGTGCATGCGGGTGTGTGTGTGTGTGTGTGTGTGTGTGTGTGTGTGTGTGTGTGTGTGTGTGTGTGTGTGTGTGGATATATGTGAGTGTGTGTGTGTGTGCAAACGTCTGAACTCCTTGTAAGAATAGGACAGTTGGAAATGAAACACCAAAGGGAAGGAAGGAAGTCAGAATTAGGGAAAAAAATAATAGCACTAAACAAATACAGTATATACAGCTTCCTCTCTTTTTTTGTTATCTTTCTCTCTCTATATATATATATATATATATATATATATATATATATATATATATATATACCCGGTATATATATACTGTATATATATATATATATATATATACCCGGTATATATATACTGTATATATATATTATGTACTGTATATAAGATAGGAATGAAGGAAATATATACTGTAAGTAAGGAAGGAAGGAAGGAGGGAATGAAGAAGGAAGGCCCTCTATTAAAAAAAAAGTTTTGAGAAAGAACAAAACCGGATATGACAGTCGGGAAGGAAGGAAAGAAACATGAATTACAGAAACGACAAGTAATAAAAATATAAAGAATACGTGCTCTCTCTCTCTCTCTCTCTCTGCAACCACACACACACACACACACACACACATATACTTAAGGGGAGGTATTTAGTTTGTTCCCTACTTTTTCATCAAGCTTAAAATTACATCCCGTAGACCCACTTTCAAGATAAATTTGTACATTTTTCGGTAGAAAAATGTCCAGGCCGGAGGCCGGTTGCTCTTAAATTACAGGCTCGCTATCGCTCGCCAGGAAAAAATCGACACCTTAACGGCACGAAAGGTCTTAAAATTGACAGAAATGGGGCAAAATGTCTTAAAATATCCAAACTACTAGGGCGAAGGTCTTAAAATCTCAAAAGCAATGGGGCTAAACATGAGGGAGAAAGGGGTCCAGAAAAAAATCTCTCAAGTGGATATCTCCCCTTAACCTAAGCTAACCAAACCTACTTAACATAATACTAAAACACTGTTTCTACATATTTTATATACTGTACTGTATGTGTGTACGCCTAAACTGTCGGGTCAATCTGTTTTTACACATAAAAACGCACACACACACACACACACACACACACACACACATGACATAAAAACAACACACACACACACACGGTAGGTTTCACTCTGGTACACGCACACACACACACACACACACACATAACCACACACACACACACATAACCACACACACACACTTAAAGTGAGTTTTCTTCTGGTACACACATACACATACGTACACAAGGTGGGTTTCAATATGGTGTACACACACACACACACACACACAAGATGGGTTTCACTATGGTACACACAGACACACACAAGGTGGGTTTCACTATGGTACACACTACACACACAAGGTGGGTTTCACTATGGTACACACTACACACACAAGGTGGGTTTCACTATGGTACACACTACACACACAAGGTGGGTTTCACTATGGTACACACAAGGTGGGTTTCACTATGGTACACACAAGGTGGGTTTCACTATGGTATACACACACACACAGACACACACAAGGTGAGTTTAATTATGGTACACACAGACACACACAAGGTGGGTTTTATTATGGTACACACTACACACACAAGGTGGGTTTTACTATGGTACATACTACACACACAAGGTGGGTTTCACTATGGTACACACTACACACACAAGGTGGGTTTTACTATGGTAAACACACACACACAAGGTGGGTTTCACTATGGTAAACACACACACACAAGGTGGGTTTCACTATGGTAAACACTACACACACAAGGTGGGTTTTACTATGGTACACACTACACACACAAGGTGGGTTTCACTATGGTACACACACACACAAGGTGGGTTTCACTATGGTACACACTACACACACAAGGTGGGTTTCACTATGGTACACACTACACACACAAGGTGGGTTTCACTATGGTACATACTACACACACAAGGTGGGTTTCACTATGGTACATACTACACACACAAGGTGGGTTTCACTATGGTACATACTACACACACAAGGTGGGTTTCACTATGGTACACACTACACACACAAGGTGGGTTTTACTATGGTAAATAGGTACCTGGAATAAGTGGACGACGTTGTGACGTCCCATCTGGGGTTGGCAAAAATGGTACAAGGCGAGATGGGTATCATATGGTTCACCTAAGCTGATAGCTACCTAAGCCTTCGGGCGAGACGGTACCGTCTATAGTGAGAATGGTACCATACAGATCCACCCTAAGCCTTCGTTTCCGATGTCGCCAATTGGCTAAAAATACAGACTACACACACATCCACAGCCATTCCAAGATACATATAACACCTACACATATAGGAGGTGGGAAATAACGAGCATGCTCACTCCCGCAATACAAGTAGAGTAAGTACACAAGGTGGGTTTTACTATGGTACACACTACACACACAAGGTGGGTTTTACTATGGTACACACTACACACACAAGGTGGGTTTCACTATGGTACACACTACACACACAAGGTGGGTTTCACTATGGTACACACTACACACACAACGTGGGTTTTACTATGGTACACACTACACACACAAGGTGGGTTTTACTATGGTAAACACACACACAAGCTGGGTTTCACTATGGTACACACTACACACACAAGGTGGGTTTCACTATGGTACACACTACACACACAAGGTGGGTTTCACTATGGTATACACACACACACATACACACACAAGGTGGGTTTCACTATGGTACACACTACACAAACAAGGTGGGATTCACTATGGTACACACTACACACTCAAGGTGGGTTTCACTATGGTACACACACACACAGACACACACAAGGTGGGTTTTACTATGGTACACACTACACACACAAGGTGGGTTTTACTATGGTAAACACACACACAAGGTGGGTTTCACTATGGTACACACTACACACACAAGGTGGGTTTCACTACGGTACACACTACACACACAAGGTGGGTTTCACTATGGTACACACTACACACACAAGGTGAGTTTCACTATAGTACATACTACACACACAAGGTGGGTTTCACTATGGTACACACTACACACACACGGTGAGTTTCACTATGGTACACACTACACACACAAGGTGGGTTTCACTATGGTATACACATATACAAGGTGGGTTTTACTATGGTAAACACAAACACAAGGTGGGTTTCACTATGGTACACACTACACACACAAGGAGGGTTTCACTATGGTACACACTACACACACAAGGTGGGTTTCACTATGGTATACACACACACACACAGACACACACAAGGTGGGTTTCACTATGGTATACACTACACACACAAGGTGGGTTTTACTATGGTACACACTACACACACAAGGTGGGTTTTACTATGGTAAACACACACACAAGGTGGGTTTCACTATGGTACACACTACACACACATGGTGGGTTTCACTCTGGTACACACTACACACACAAGGTGGGTTTCACTATGGTATACACACACACAATGTGGGTTTTACTATGGTAAACACAAACACAAGGTGGGTTTCACTATGGTATACACACACACAAGGTGGGTTTTACTATGGTAAACACAAGGTGGGTTTCACTATGGTACACACTACACACACAAGGTGGGTTTCACTATGGTACACACTACACACACAAGGTGGGTTTCACTATGGTACACACTACACACACAAGGTGGGTTTTACTATGGTACACACTACACACACAAGGTGGGTTTTACTATGGTAAACACACACACAAGCTGGGATTCACTATGGTACACACTACACACACAAGGTGGGTTTCACTATGGTACACACTACACACACAAGGTGGGTTTCACTATGGTATACACATACACACATACACACACAAGGTGGGTTTCACTATGGTACACACTACACACACAAGGTGGGTTTCACTATGGTACACACTACACACTCAAGGTGGGTTTCACTATGGTACACACACACACAGACACACACAAGGTGGGTTTTACTATGGTACACACTACACACACAAGGTGGGTTTTACTATGGTAAACACACACACAAGGTGGGTTTCACTATGGTACACACTACACACACAAGGTGGGTTTCACTATGGTACACACAACACACACAAGGTGGGTTTCACTATGGTACACACTACACACACAAGGTGGGTTTCACTATGGTACACACTACACACACACGGTGAGTTTCACTATGGTACACACTACACACACAAGGTGGGTTTCACTATGGTATACACACACACAAGGTGGGTTTTACTATGGTAAACACAAACACAAGGTGGGTTTCACTATGGTACACACTACACAAACAAGGTGGGTTTCACTATGGTACACACTACACACACAAGGTGGGTTTCACTATGGTATACACACACACACACAGACACACACAAGGTGGGTTTCACTATGGTACACACTACACACACAAGGTGGGTTTTACTATGGTAAACACACACACAAGGTGGGTTTCACTATGGTACACACTACACACACACGGTGGGTTTCACTATGGTACACACTACACACACAAGGTGGGTTTCACTATGGTATACACACATACAAGGTGGGTTTTACTATGGTAAACACAAACACAAGGTGGGTTTCACTATGGTACACACTACACACACAAGGTGGGTTTCACTATGGTACACACTACACACACAAGGTGGGTTTCACTATGGTATACACACACACACACAGACACACACAAGGTGGGTTTCACTATGGTATACACTACACACACAAGGTGGGTTTTACTATGGTACACACTACACACACAAGGTGGGTTTTACTATGGTAAACACACACACAAGGTGGGTTTCACTATGGTACACACTACACACACATGGTGGGTTTCACTATGGTACACACTACACACACAAGGTGGGTTTCACTATGGTATACACACACACAATGTGGGTTTTACTATGGTAAACACAAACACAAGGTGGGTTTCACTATGGTACACACTACACACACACAAGGTGGGTTTTACTATGGTAAACACAAACACAAGGTGGGTTTCACTATGGTATACACACACACAAGGTGGGTTTTACTATGGTAAACACAAGGTGGGTTTCACTATGGTACACACTACACACACAAGGTGGGTTTCACTATGGTACACACTACACACACAAGGTGGGTTTCACTATGGTACACACTACACACACAAGGTGGGTTTTACTATGGTACACACTACACACACAAGGTGGGTTTTACTATGGTAAACACACACACAAGCTGGGATTCACTATGGTACACACTACACACACAAGGTGGGTTTCACTATGGTACACACTACACACACAATGTGGGTTTCACTATGGTATACACACACACACATACACACACAAGGTGAGTTTCACTATGGTACACACTACACACACAAGGTGGGTTTCACTATGGTACACACTACACACTCAAGGTGGGTTTCACTATGGTACACACACACACAGACACACACAAGGTGGGTTTTACTATGGTACACACTACACACACAAGGTGAGTTTTACTATGGTAAACACACACACAAGGTGGGTTTCACTATGGTACACACTACACACACAAGGTGGGTTTCACTATGGTACACACTACACACACAAGGTGGGTTTCACTATGGTACACACTACACACACAAGGTGGGTTTCACTATAGTACATACTACACACACAAGGTGGGTTTCACTATGGTACACACTACACACACAAGGTGGGTTTTACTATGGTAACACACACACAAGGTGGGTTTCACTATGGTACACACTACACACACACGGTGAGTTTCACTATGGTACACACTACACACACAAGGTGGGTTTCACTATGGTATACACACACACAAGGTGGGTTTTACTATGGTAAACACAAACACAAGGTGGGTTTCACTATGGTACACACTACACACACAAGGTGGGTTTCACTATGGTACACACTACACACACAAGGTGGGTTTCACTATGGTATGCACACACACACACAGACACACACAAGGTGGGTTTCACTATGGTATACACTACACACACAAGGTGGGTTTTACTATGGTACACACTACACACACAAGGTGGGTTTTACTATGGTAAACACACACACAAGGTGGGTTTCACTATGGTATACACTACACACACACACGGTGGGTTTCACTATGGTACACACTACACACACAAGGTGGGTTTCACTATGGTATACACACACACAATGTGGGTTTTACTATGGTAAACACAAACACAAGGTGGGTTTCACTATGGTACACACTACACACACACAAGGTGGGTTCTACTATGGTAAACACAAACACAAGGTGGGTTTCACTATGGTATACACACACACAAGGTGGGTTTTACTATGGTAAACACAAGGTGGGTTTCACTATGGTACACACTACACACACAAGGTGGGTTTCACTATGGTATACACAAAAAAAAAAAAAAATAATAATAGAAGGTCCCACCCCTTTCCCATTCTTAAGTAAGCCATTTTAGATTTACAGAAGAGTGACCATTACTTGCATTACTGCATGTCCACAAACATTTCAGTAATGTAAGCATGTTTCCTTCTATATATTTTTTATTTTTATTTTTTTTTTTTTTTATTAAGGTGACAGTTACAAAGTGGTGTACAATCTATCTTATTCTAGTTACATTGTAGTTTATCTTATTGTACCAGTACCTCCCTACAATCAACCTAGTTGTTCCCCAATTCGTCCCTCCGCCACGACCATTTCAAAGTCCAAGTCTCTCACTCTTGTCCTTTGTAGCGGGGAGGACCTTGTACCCCTGAGACATAGGAGTGCAGACCTGAGAAGAGAGAAAGAGAGCCGGCATCTCATCCAAGTTATGACTTGGCTTCTATGCTGGCGCTTTTTCTCCGATATTTGTTCAGCTAATCTGGCATAGATGACACTTGCAGAAGGTCCCATACCTCCCGATGATGAGAAGACCAGAGGAGTAAAGCTTCCTTGATCCCTGTTCAAAATTCTTTCTTCATAAGCACGTTTTTTCTCACTTTCGTTTCTCAAGTATGCCGCCTTGTGTCCTCGCTCACGATATGTTTGTGCTCTTGGGTTGAAGATTCTGATGTCGAAAAAAGCCCGTTGTCCCCTGTGACGCATGTCGAGTATGAGCATGCTGTACAGAACGCCCAGTCAGGCCCCACCCTCGCTAGGATCGTCAGGGCAGGAACTTTGGCTGTAGTCTGTGTAGAGTTTCCTAACTCAGTTTATGTGAACCGTTGTACTATAAGTATTATCATTATGTATTTTGTTTTCTTCTAAGTCAACGAGTTCTATTTTATATCATTAGATATAAGTATTGTGTGTGGGATTTATATATATATAATGATGCGAAGAGAGAGAGAGTTATGTAACGGAGGACAGTGTGCGCGCCACGAGGTGTGTAGGCCTCACTCCCTCCTCCCTCCTTCCCCCCTCCCTCCCCCCTCATCAAGAGCGTGGGAATCCTTTGTCGATCCCAGATTGAGAGAGCGAATGTGACGTCATGATTGCCGTTATGCTCGCTACGGGGCCGAGTATAAAAAGGGAGGTCTCGCCATTTTTAGATCAGAACTCATCAGGCAAAGCGACCTCTCATATCCCTTGCAACTATCCATATTCTTCCGACTGATGTGAACTTTCTCTACTCTCTGAACAGCCTACCTTCTTCTCTTCTCGTCCCTGTTTATAACCTCAATGACCCCTTTGGTGCAGATTTAGTCAGCCAAAGTATTATCGCTTGAGTTCTCACGAGATAAGTGCCTGTTAGATAGCCTATTTTGGAAGGGTCAACTAGAATAGGATTGATTGATGTTTGTTGCACTCGTATATGTATTTCCCTGTGTACTATTATTCATGTTCCTGTTTTCTGCTGGTTTAGGTAATGCTAGACTGGGATAGGGTTCCTCGAGTTGTGATTTCCTATGAGTGCTAGGTTGGTTGAACCAGCACAATTGCAACGGAGACGTGGGAAGCCTAGGGGGTCTTTTTGATTGTGTACCGTGGGAGTTTAGCACTGTGTTGCGAGTGAGGGCTTTTGCCTGTGCCACCCAACACTGTGCTATCTCATTTGCTTGACTTTGAGAGGATCGCCAGGAGAGAACCAGATACTAGTGATCTGGATCTCTCAAGAGAGCATCCCGTCAATTACCGTAATTTGGCCGCACAGTCTTAAGGACCTCGCTAGGCTACGAGCCGCTTGCTCAGCCATTGTCTCTTAACCTTAGATATCCCAGCTAGACTTTGCTCGACCAGCAGATACAGCATAGTATTGAAGCTTCTCCTTATGTATAGTATTGTTTAAGCACTATTGATTTCATGTGTGGCACGCTTAGCTACTTCAGAGATTAGTGGCCCACGAGCACAATCTTAGTAGGCTATTGCCAGTGCATTGTCGGAGTACTTCTTCTTAATGTTTGCCATATCCTATTGCTTATTCTTATAATTCTTCTTATGTCAATTTAAAGCCTTTAATTACCAGTGAGTTATTCATTAAATTGCTGTTCAAAATCCGATACTTACTTCTTACGAGTATTCGAGAAGCATCTAACTTATCAGAAGATTCCTTGCTTGATGCTCGAGGACTATTGTTTAACGTAACGTAATAGTGCCGATCCGAAGTAGAGGGTGGAGGACTTCTTAAGTTCTTAGTTCAAGGGTGGATTACTTCGGCTTCGGCCAACACTATTCTTTAGTGTTGTAGTACTTTCTTCTTTGTTTGTTTGTTGACCAGACTAGATAACTCCCGTCTTGTTATTAGTCTGTTGTGTGAAACGCTAGTACCGAGTTCTTGTATACCCCGTTATAGCAGATAGAACTCTGGAGGGTAGTGGCGTTTTTTGTTCGGCTGGCAGTACTCTGGGGTTGGGATCGTGTGTTTCCGTTGTGGCAGCGAGCCATACTCGAGTCCTGTGTAAGAGCCCTAGTGTACCCGAGTGCCCGGTCGTAACAAATGGCGACCTTGCTTAGGATTTTGTGAACAGTATAATTTTTTGCAGAGTTGTACAACATTTGTTTGTTCGTACTTTAGCGTACATATTGAAGAATATTTTTTTTTTGTAAGGCAATTAGGAGAGCATTTAAGAGACTCCAGTTAATTTAGTAATTAGTGCTTGCATAAGGGAGTTTAACACTTTTGTCTCGAGAATTTTTTGGTGAACTTCAGTATGTCGGGCCCTAGTATTGACGAGGAGCGAGAGATGCTATTTGAGGAGGTGCCGTTAGTAACTAGTGAGGAGGATGCTAGACTTTTTGTGAGTAAGCGGTACCACGTGACGGAGGAGAGGCTGACTGGGGTGAATGTTTATGGCTTGCACCTGATAGCCAAGGTTTTGGGTCTATCCAATGTAGGAGGGATGTCCAAGGGGGAGCTGATTTCCTGGGTGTTGCGTGGGCGACATGGGGTTTCGGAGGAGAGGGCGTTTGGGGGGGTTCCTCCCCAGATCCCCTCTCACTCGACTCCCACAGTGCCGTCCACTCAGTTGCCGGAGGTTAGCACTCTCCCACAGAGGGATGAGCATTGGAAGATTGGAGTGCCCTCGGGCGGTGCGTATGGTGGTTCCCCAGTTCTTGCCCCCCCTCCTTCAGTAGTGGCAGCTCCCTCTTCCGGCCTGTCTCCTGAGATGATATTTAAACTCGAGCTTGCTAAAATGGAGAATGAGGCTAGGAAGCAGGAGATGGAGAATGAGACTAGGAGGCAGGAGAATGAGACTAGGAGGCAGGAGAATGAGACTAGGAGGCATGAGATTGAGGCTAGGAAGCAGGAGAAGCAGCATGAGATTGAGGCGGAGAATGAGACCAGGAGGCACGAGGCTGAGCTTAGGTACGACTCAGAGAAATATTGTGCTCAAATAGATTTAGATAAGACTCGTGCAGAGTCGACAGGGATTCGGATGGGCCGGGAGGGCCAAGTAAGAGAACAGTCCTTGTCCCACTTAGTCAAGTTGGTGCCGGCATTTAGTGAAACTGAGGTCACAGAATTTTTTAATCGTTTTGAGAAGAAGTGTAGGGAGCATAATTGGCCTGAAGAGAAGTGGGCAGCTCTGGTCTCCTCAAGACTTACGGGTAAGGGTCTGAAGGCTTATGATGCACTACCTTTAGAGTCTTGCATTGACTACCCAGTATTGAAGAGAGCTGTCCTACGGGCATACGAGTTGCAACCAGAAACATATCGATTGAAGTTTCGGGGTGTTACGAAGACTAGGGAGGCGACCTTTCTTGAACATGCCCGGGACTTAAAAGATGCACTTGCTAACTGGACACGTTCTGAGAAAGCTGAGACGGCCGAACAGTTGACTGAGCTGTTTCTGCTCGAGCAGTTTTATAAGTGTACTGGTGCAGATATGACTTTAACTATTAAAGAAAAGAACCCTAAAACTCTACAGGAGGCAGCTGAGATGGCTGACCTCCGGCTATCATTAATTCGTGGGTGCGGGTCTGCCCAGCGTAGTGAGGCAGGTAACAAGGGGCGTGACACCCCACCCCCCCGAGTTAGTGATATACATTATGCAAACAAGTACAAGAGCTATGATACCAAGACTGACCACAAGACTAACACCGTCCCATTTAAGAAGGGGCCGGGCCCTTCCCAGTACCAAGGGAAGCCCAGAGGGGAGTTGGAGTGTTATCTTTGTCATGAAAAGGGGCACTTTGCAAGTCTGTCCTAGCAAACCACCTACAGCAGCTGTGTCTTTGGCCTGCAACATTGGTGTGTCTCCGAAGTCTTCTGAGTTTGCCCGGGGCAGTTCGTCAGAGGCTGAGGCACAGCCAATGCAGAAACACCTGAGAGGCTCGAACCCTGCTCAGGATGTTTTTTGCGACCATAGAGGACGGGGTTGCGTGATGTGGGCGGGGCGCAAGCATGGAGTAGAGGTCTTGCGTGATACAGGTGCTTCCCAGACTCTGATGAACAATTTGACTGGCTACCCTATAAATGCGGCTCGGGTGGTAGTGGTGCAGGGTATTAATGCAACTCGGTCATACCCGCTGGTGCGGTTGGAGTTGGAGGTGGATGGTGTGACACGTGAATTGGATGTCGGGATTGTGGAGAAACTGCCAGTGGAGGGCGTCGACCTTCTTCTCGGCAACGACTTTGCAATGCCCGCTTCTGAGGTTCTACCCTTAGTCGTTGCCGAGAGGACGGCCGACGTGAGTAGGGAAGAGCAAGAGTGTGTCGAGCGGTGCCAGGCACAAC
Source organism: Lithodes maja (assembly GCA_037953745.1). Classification (NCBI taxonomy): domain Eukaryota; kingdom Metazoa; phylum Arthropoda; class Malacostraca; order Decapoda; family Lithodidae; genus Lithodes; species Lithodes maja. Next base: position 33,984 of record JBAKBP010007316.1, read on the forward strand.
CCATGGCGTGTGTTGTCACCCGAGCTCGGGCAGATAAAGTGTCACAGCCTAGTCCTCCGTCTTCAGACCAGCAGAGGAACGATCAACAGGAGGAGGCTAAAGCTGGAGTTGGTTTTAAGAGTTTTGACTCGGCGGCTCTCCTGGGTGATTTAGTATTGGCACCTATGTTGGAGTCTGGAGAGGCCCCAGGACCTGTCACAGTTAGTGAGGAGGTAGGGCCGGAAGAGACTCCGAGGCAGCAACGTTGCACACGGAGAGAAAAAAGGATTGCTCAGTTTGATATTGGGGAAGGATTTGGGTTGCTTCGGAAGCATCTAGACAGGTTGGTTCCCTCAGATATTTGTAAACTGCAGTTGGAGGATCCGGAAGTTCAGAAGTGTGGTAATGGTGCTGTCGAGATTAAACACGAGGACGGGGAAGCATGTCATGTGAACCTGTTGGAGGAGTTTGTGAGGCAACCACCTGAGCAGCCTACTGTCCCTGCGTTGGTCTGCCGCGGCCAAGGTGGAGAAGGAGAGGGGGGCAGTAGGGCACAGGTGGAGGAGAGTAGGGATTGTCATGTCTCGGCGAAGCAGTGGGCGGGGGACACGAGTCTGGTGGCTGTGGAAGTGCTAGAGCACCTGCCTGAGCAGCAGTGTGCAGCACTCCAGCACCAGCTCGGTTCATACCCCACTGGTCGTGCCGAGCCCCTGAGTCTCACAACTCGGGCGGTGCGAGATGTTCCGCAGGCAGGTCATGTGACTGTTAAAAGACCGTTAGCCTCGTTGTTTCGGTGGTTTAAGGTGGGCGACGAGGCCTTGGCATGGTTGCCAGGTCAGGGTCGACCCATGGCTGCCAAGGGTGGTGGTCAAAAGGAGGACATTGAGCAGATTGGTAAGGTCGGCTGTGGTATCGCAGTGCCCGGTCGTCGCATAGCCTCCCAATGCTGCTCTAGTCTAATGCAACAGCCCTACCATAGACCGACTGTATCTGGCCATGTCGCTGAAAGCGGTGATGCTGCGCAGGCAGATGTCGTCACAAGGAATGCGGGGGTGCGCATGTACGGTATCGGCGGGGAAGCCTTAGCAATAATGAACTGTGGGAGTGACTGCACGGGTGGTACTGATTGTCCCTCTCATGACCTGGCTGTTCTAGGGACGAAGGTGGAGAAGGAGGGAGACTACAGGTTAGAAGCTGCGGTCTCGGCTGGGTTGTGGGAGGGCACAAGGCATGTTGTTCGTGGAGACAGTGCAAGGCAGTTATTTACTAGGCTATGGCAGTACTTTCGCATGTTTGTTGCTTCTCCAGGCCTGAGGTACGGGGTAGAATCCGACATGCAGGCTGGAGATAGTGCAAGGCTCAGTTTAATTCCCTGCCGTATAAATCCTGCTCGACAGCCTATGGTGCAAGCAGAGCTGGATTACGTGTGGACGAAGGATCTGAGGGATAAGGAATGTCGTGAGTGGTCGTTGCTTGTAACTTTGTCCGAGCGTGCTAAAGAGGTATGTGGTTTTGTTGTGGACGGGAGTACCTACCAGTGCAATGTTGTGCCTGACGGACTTAAGAATGCACCAGCAACGTGTCAGAGCCTGATGAATGAAAGTGAAAAGGACAATGATGCGCTGGGGCATTTCGAGATCTATGTTCCAGCCTATGGTCCGGTCGGTGTAGTTTACCCAGATCATTACCCTCTCAAGATCTTGGACCAGTTTCACAATCGGAATATGAGGCTGACCAGGTGGTCACTAAGGTTATTGGTATATAACCTGGACATAAGCCATATTGCCGGTTGTGACAACGAGGTTGCATGTGGTCGTTCAGGGGTATATGATCCTGGGTAAATTGACACACGGGTAGCCTCCTGCTTTGGTTTGAGTAGTATTTTGCGCTTGGTGCTTGTTGGCTCGCGGTTGTAGCCCAGCGTATTGGGCCGTAAAGCAGGAGTTGAGCGTTTGGTATAGAAGAAAAATAGGCTGCCCTTATAGTGCAGCCGGAAAAAACATATTAAAATATAAAAATCATATAAAAAACTCTTTCTTTTTGATGAAGATAATTGTATAAGTTTGTCATAGCCTATAAAGTGTTTGAGTAGTCCACGAACTATCAAACGGCTGAGCTGTTGTAAGCTCGCTCTGGGAGCATGATATTATGTCTTTTACTATTGTTGGGAGGAGTTATGAAATGTGATTTTTTTTTTTTTTTTTTATAAGATGTGTTTTAGTGATAAACTCAGCGTTGTTTTAGTGCCATGCGGTCGCTGGGTGTGAGGGGTTTGATGGGGTTCTGTATATCAGATTTTAGCTCAGGGTTGAGCAAGTAAAATCTTGGGGGAGGTGTGACGCATGTCGAGTATGAGCATGCTGTACAGAACGCCCAGTCAGGCCCCACCCTCGCTAGGATCGTCAGGGCAGGAACTTTGGCTGTAGTCTGTGTAGAGTTTCCTAACTCAGTTTATGTGAACCGTTGTACTATAAGTATTATCATTTATGTATTTTGTTTTCTTCTAAGTCAACGAGTTCTATTTTATATCATTAGATATAAGTATTGTGTGTGGGATTTATATATATATAATGATGCGAAGAGAGAGAGAGTTATGTAACGGAGGACAGTGTGCGCGCCACGAGGTGTGTAGGCCTCACTCCCTCCTCCCTCCTTCCCCCCTCCCTCCCCCCTCATCAAGAGCGTGGGAATCCTTTGTCGATCCCAGATTGAGAGAGCGAATGTGACGTCATGATTGCCGTTATGCTCGCTACGGGGCCGAGTATAAAAAGGGAGGTCTCGCCATTTTTAGATCAGAACTCATCAGGCAAAGCGACCTCTCATATCCCTTGCAACTATCCATATTCTTCCGACTGATGTGAACTTTCTCTACTCTCTGAACAGCCTACCTTCTTCTCTTCTCGTCCCTGTTTATAACCTCAATGACCCCTTTGGTGCAGATTTAGTCAGCCAAAGTATTATCGCTTGAGTTCTCACGAGATAAGTGCCTGTTAGATAGCCTATTTTGGAAGGGTCAACTAGAATAGGATTGATTGATGTTTGTTGCACTCGTATATGTATTTCCCTGTGTACTATTATTCATGTTCCTGTTTTCTGCTGGTTTAGGTAATGCTAGACTGGGATAGGGTTCCTCGAGTTGTGATTTCCTATGAGTGCTAGGTTGGTTGAACCAGCACAATTGCAACGGAGACGTGGGAAGCCTAGGGGGTCTTTTTGATTGTGTACCGTGGGAGTTTAGCACTGTGTTGCGAGTGAGGGCTTTTGCCTGTGCCACCCAACAGTGTGCTATCTCATTTGCTTGACTTTGAGAGGATCGCCAGGAGAGAACCAGATACTAGTGATCTGGATCTCTCAAGAGAGCATCCCGTCAATTACCGTAATTTGGCCGCACAGTCTTAAGGACCTCGCTAGGCTACGAGCCGCTTGCTCAGCCATTGTCTCTTAACCTTAGATATCCCAGCTAGACTTTGCTCGACCAGCAGATACAGCATAGTATTGAAGCTTCTCCTTATGTATAGTATTGTTTAAGCACTATTGATTTCATGTGTGGCACGCTTAGCTACTTCAGAGATTAGTGGCCCACGAGCACAATCTTAGTAGGCTATTGCCAGTGCATTGTCGGAGTACTTCTTCTTAATGTTTGCCATATCCTATTGCTTATTCTTATAATTCTTCTTATGTCAATTTAAAGCCTTTAATTACCAGTGAGTTATTCATTAAATTGCTGTTCAAAATCCGATACTTACTTCTTACGAGTATTCGAGAAGCATCTAACTTATCAGAAGATTCCTTGCTTGATGCTCGAGGACTATTGTTTAACGTAACGTAATAGTGCCGATCCGAAGTAGAGGGTGGAGGACTTCTTAAGTTCTTAGTTCAAGGGTGGATTACTTCGGCTTCGGCCAACACTATTCTTTAGTGTTGTAGTACTTTCTTCTTTGTTTGTTTGTTGACCAGACTAGATAACTCCCGTCTTGTTATTAGTCTGTTGTGTGAAACGCTAGTACCGAGTTCTTGTATACCCCGTTATAGCAGATAGAACTCTGGAGGGTAGTGGCGTTTTTTGTTCGGCTGGCAGTACTCTGGGGTTGGGATCGTGTGTTTCCGTTGTGGCAGCGAGCCATACTCGAGTCCTGTGTAAGAGCCCTAGTGTACCCGAGTGCCCGGTCGTAACACCCCTCGTCCAAAAACCTCGAGCACTTACGTCCACTCTTGCTTCATTTGAAGTATTTGCAGTATTGTGGGCCAAGCGCTGTCCGTCCATAGGCAGAAGTTCCGGTTCGATTCTGACATCATGGCACACCTCGTCCAGCATTTGTGCAGTGATGTCTCGTACTTCATCATGCCGGATACAGATGAATCCTCCTTTCTTACAGGTCATACAGTGGTCTGGGTTGTTTATTTCACCGCATGCACATTTCAGCGGCAGGTTCGAAACTGGCCACCCATACCTCAAGGCTACGGCATCATTGAATTCTTGTTTATTTAAGCTGAAGCCTTTCTCCTTTATTGGTAATGATGTGAGCCAATTTGAAGCCCCCGTGTCTTGTGCCATCTCAACTCTCATTTTCAGTTCTTCCCTACATCTGGTCTTAATTTGTTCTAGGCTATGTTTCTGTCTCTCTTCTCTGCTCTTTGTAATTTCCTGTCTTGCATTTCGTTGTTCCTCTTCGTCCACTTCATCATTTTCATTTTGCTCCCGTATTTTTTCTGTCAGAGACGTAGTAAGTTTAAGGGAATTTTGGTACTCGTGTAGTGCCGCCTCCACTGGGTTTATGATCCCCATACCTCCGAACCTTGGCGGAAGAGCTAATAGATCTCTTAGCTCTTGTGTGATGCCTTCCATCTCTGTTAAGGCCGGTATGAATGTTCCTCTGATTGCTTCTTCCAGCGGTTGGAGCATCTGTCTAATGCCAGGCAATGTTCTCATAAGAAAGGTCCATCTGTGCTTAACACCATATGTGAAGGCAGTATATGCAGCATGTGGTTCAGATTTCGCAATGTCTGCCAGGGTTTTCACTTCCTTTACCCACTCCGCTACCTTTTTTCGCACATAGTCTCTCTTGCATTCTTCTGTGCCTATTACTGCTCCCAAATGGCGTTGACCCTCCTTTGTAATCTTCACTCCTGTCCCATCAAAAGTCCACACCGCTTCTTCATACTTGTTTTCTTTCACTATTAGTACAGATTTACTAGCATTCGGATGGTACCCAATGACTTCGCCTACCGATTGTACTCTCTGCCACCATTCTTTGAGATCCCCTATTTTTCCTGCACCTGTGAGGTCATCTGCATACGCCACTTGTTTCACTCGGGTTACCTCATGTTTTATTTTCTGCTGCAGAATTGATAGTGCCAGTGCGTACATTGCCATTGCCACTGGATCTCCTTGCATTGTTCCTTCATTTGATTTGAGAATTTTCAATTTTTCCTTCTTTGTGCTTCCAACTATATACAGGTTAGCTGGCTCCTTATAAGTATTTTCTATGTACTTTGCGATGCTCGGGCATTTGATCTTGATGTTGTGAATAGCTGCCTCCCTATTAATGGTGTTAAAGGCATTTGTTGCATCCACTAGCAGTACCGCTTCACAATCTTCCTCATGATACACCTTCCCCATTGCATGTATTGCTGCTTCTCCTCCGGCTTGCTGTCCTGCACATACTTGTAAGTTGCCCACTGCTCTTTGTATATCTTTTCCAAATACAGACATGATTGTTTTTCCTATAATCCTTCTAAGAACTTCCCCAACGCCTACTGGTCTAACTCCTGGATGGTATACACACACACACACAGACACACACAAGGTGGGTTTCACTATGGTATACACTACACACACAAGGTGGGTTTTACTATGGTAAACACAAACACAAGGTGGGTTTCACTATGGTACACACTACACACACAATGTGGGTTTTACTATGGTAAACACAAACACAAGGTGGGTTTCACTATGGTACACACTACACACACAAGGTGGGTTTCACTATGTTATACACACACACACAGACACACACAAGGTGGGTTTTACTATGGTACACACTACACACACAAGGTGGGTTTTACTATAGTACACACTACACACACAAGGTGAGTTTCACTATGATATACACACACACACAGACACATACAAGGTGGGTTTTACTATGGTACACACTACACACACAAGGTGGGTTTTACTATGGTACACACTACACACACAAGGTGGGTTTCACTATGGTACACACTACACACACAAGGTGGGTTTTACTATGGTAAACACACACACAAGGTGGGTTTCACTATGGTACATACTACACACACAAGGTGGGTTTCACTATGGTACACACTACACACACAAGGTGGGTTTCACTATGGTACACACTACACACACAAGGTGGGTTTTACTATGGTAAACACACACACAAGGTGGGTTTCACTATGGTACATACTACACACACAAGGTGGGTTTCACTATGGTACACACTACACACACAAGGTGGGTTTTACTATGGTAAACACACACACAAGGTGGGTTTCACTATGGTACACACTACACACACAAGGTGGGTTTTACTATGGTACACACTACACAAACAAGGTGGGTTTCACTTTGGTACACACTACACACACAAGGTGGGTTTCACTATGGTATACACACACACACAAGGTGGGTTTTACTATGGTAAACACACACACACAAGGTGGGTTTTACTATGGTACACACTACACACACAAGGTCGGTTTCACTATGGTAAACACACACACAAGGTGGGTTTCACTATGGTACACACTACACACACAAGGTGGGTTTCACTATGGTACACACTACACACACAAGGTGGGTTTTACTATGGTAAACACACACACAAGGTGGGTTTCACTATGGTACACACTACACACACAAGGTGGGTTTCACTATGGTACACACTACACACACAAGGTGGGTTTTACTATGGTAAACACACACACAAGGTGAGTTTCACTATGGTACACACTACACACACAAGGTGGGTTTCACTATGGTACACACTACACACACACACAAGGTGGGTTTCACTATGGTACACACTACACACACATACAAGGTGAGTTTCACTATGGTATACACACACACACACACACTATGGTACACATAAGCCGTGAGGGAAAGTCGGTCACGTTCTTCTTCCTTTCTTTGTTTACATTTTTATGTGTATGTATGTATCTGTCTGTTTGTCGATTTATCTATTGTTCTGCCTGTCGATATGTAAAACTATATATGTATCTATCTGTGTGCCTATATACCTTCATATATATATCTATCTATCTATCTATCTATAGTCAGTCAATCTATCTATTTATATAGCTATATCGTCAAACATTTATATATCCATCTATTAATTTACTTACCTTCTGTACAGGTGTGTGTTTTGTATAAATCTGTGTATGGTACGTTTGCGAGTGTGTGTGTGTGTGTGTTTTATACTACGTGTGTTGTGTGTGCGTTTTAAGTAAGCCTGTAGCCTACATGACTAGGTAAGTAATGTACAGTATTTTTTATGACGGTAAACCTATAGCACTAGATACGGTCTATTAATGACGACTGCCAAGGAAAGTGATAGTTACCTCTAATATCACAGTTTAGGATCAAGCTGTGGCTACATTATCTATTCTGATTCCACTGGTTGCGAGCGTGAGTTTAAGGTGCGTCCATACTGGCGACAAAACATGTCGCCAGTGTGGACGCACCTCTAAAGGGGAGGTGGTTGTTTTTTCTCCCTTATGTTTAGCCCATTTAGCTTTGAGATTTAAAGACGTTCGTGCCAATTAGGTAATGATTTTTTTTTTCCTGGCGAGCGATAGCAAACCTGAAATTTTAGGAGGAACCGCATTTTCTACCGAAAATGTACAAATTTATATTGAACGGGGGCTTAGGGGGTGGTCTTTTAAGCTTGATGGAGGTCTAGCGAGGTTACTATAAAACATATATATAAATAAATAAAGACCCAAAAATAACCACTACCCCCTTAATAACACGGAGTTCTTATGTGATAAACAATATACATGTACAGTTGTGGACAGGAGTTTCTGGACTGTGATCTAAACTATGATATACAGTAGTCGCGATATATTATAATAACTGCTTGAACTACATCAATGATGTTACTGGGATGCACAAGATAATACTCAGTGTTGTTCATATCATTAGGAAGTGTTCATGTATTTACGACCTCGTACAGTCATATAATAAACTTACCAACATTTTAATCTGTATTGAAACCAAGCGAGATAGGGCGGTGCTATATAATATCCATAAATATTTCAAAGGTGGGCTTTAAAGGTTGAAACATTGAAATGGGTGTATACTTATGGTGTATCACTGTAACGTACTGTACATAGCACTACATATCTGTGAATGGGTGTATACTTATGGTGTATCACTGTAATGTACTGTACATAGCACTATATATCTGTGAATGGGTGTATACTTATGGTGTATCACTGTAACGTACTGTACATAGCACTACATATCTGTGAATGGGTGTATACTTATGGTGTATCACTGTAACGTACTGTACATAGCACTACATATCTGTGAATGGGTGTATACTTATGGTGTATCACTGTAACGTACTGTACATAGCACTACATATCTGTGAATGGGTGTATACTTATGGTGTATCACTGTAATGTACTGTACATAGCACTATATATCTGTGAATGGGTGTATACTTATGGTGTATCACTGTAACGTACTGTACATAGCACTACATATCTGTGAATGGGTGTATACTTATGGTGTATCACTGTAACGTACTGTACATAGCACTACATATCTGTGAATGGGTGTATACTTACGGTGTATCACTGTAATGTACTGTACATAGCACTATATATCTGTGAATGGGTGTATACTTATGGTGTATCACTGTAACATACTGTACATAGCACTACATATCTGTGAATGGGTGTATACTTATGGTGTATCACTGTAACGTACTGTACATAGCACTACATCTGTGAATGGGTGTATACTTATGGTGTATCACTGTAATGTACTGTACACAGCACTACATATCTGTGAATGGGTGTATACTTATGGTGTATTACTGTAACGTACTGTACATAGCACTACATATCTGTGAATGGGTGTATACTTATGGTGTATCACTGTAACGTACTGTACATAGCACTACATATCTGTGAATGGGTGTATACTTAAGGTGTATCACTGTAACATACTGTACATAGCACTACATATCTGTGAATGGGTGTATACTTAAGGTGTATCACTGTAATGTGCTGTACATAGCACTAGATATCTGTGAATGTGTAAGTGTACTTGTGTGCGTGGGTATGAATATGTACTGTATAATGATTATGGACATGTATACACTATAGTCTGTTCATTATAAGTTGGGCAGAAATCGTAAACTCTAACCTCTGTAACTCAAAAAGGACTCAAGTAATCGAGCTAATATTTCTACCAAATAGGAAAACTTGGCTAGGGAACGTGTGTACAAATTGACAGCTCATTTGCTCTAGTCCCATTTGAGTTACAGAGGTTAGAGGTTATGATTTCTGCGCAACCTAGAATGAACGGAGTATAGAATGTATGGTACCTATATGTGTATATCAATATGAATGAGGGCTATGTCGTGTATGTGTGCATGTTCGTATGTGGATGTATAGAGAAAGTGTGTAGTGTACGGATTATAGTTTGTATGCGTAAGCTTGTGTGTGTATGTGTGTGTTCATGTGTGGAAGTATATAGCATGTGTGTGTGTGTGTGTGTGTGTGTGTGTGTGTGTGTGTGTGTGTGTGTGTGTGTACGTGTAATATGGGTCACTGTGTACGTGTGTGCATATAAACAATAGCCCCATAAAACAATACCTCGTTATATCTTGTTGACAAACGACAATATAATTATCACTATGGATAATTTAACAGTCATTCGGTGAGTAAATTATTAATATTTCACTTTACAACTGAATAAAGATTGATGTCACGGATTTGTGGTTGTACTTTATTGTTTATTTGGTTCATTATTTGGGTTTATTTTTACAATTTCCTGTCATTAGTCTCGGTTGACCTCTCTCTCTCTCTCTCTCTCTCTCTCTCTCTCTCTCTCTCTCTCTCTCTCTCTCTCTCTCTCTCTCTCTCTCATATCCCGCATTGTTAACCTTGCCATATTTACCTTTATCCGCTTTTTACACACGCAAACAATCAATTACAATAACTATGTGCATGCCATTATTTATGGCATATATATATATATGTTGTGCCGGGTTCTGATCGTTTAGTTCCCTTGATACAGTCCGTAAAACAATCCAATTCTGGTTTGATGGACTTAAATATATTTAACAGGAACGTCCCGAGTAGGTTCTATAAGCAGTACAAATGGTCATCAAAGGTTCAATATAATACTCAATAACAACACAAGGAAGAACACATATAAATATTTTATTGAATAAGCATGAGATTTGGTTGAGAATAATAATCATAAAGGAAAATCCCACAATAATAGCAAATATATATATTGTCCTTATTTCAGAACAATGTTACTTATACCAGAAAAACTCAATCGTGAGAGTCTAGTATTAAATCAGATCATGTGGAAAAACATACATAGAGGCATAATGTACAAGAATCAAGTTTAACCTTCAATGCAATAATAAATGAGAGTCAAATATCTTCCGCTTTCAAAGAGACTAGGGTGACTATTAGAAGAGTTGAGGTTATAAAGATACTGTCACAGGAGGCAAGGTGAGTCACGCGTGGGGCTCAGCTGACCCTTTTAAAACTGACCTTGTGAGCTTGCCCTCTGGTCAGGTCACTGGGAAGGTCACCAGATGAACTGAGATGGTAAATAATACTTTTTCTAGTTAATGCAACTATGAACTTAGCTGCAGTGCGATATTAATTTACTTTACAGGAAAATGCTGAGATTATTATTTATAGTAATTGAGAAGTATCAAAATCGCCCTCAAGGAAGTTATATCTTATTACGGAATTATATTGCTTGAACATATTATGCTACGATAACGAACCGAACTTAGGAATTCGTGTTTCTATATTTTTCTTAGGTAAAGCAAAGTAACAACGTGAATTTAACAAGAGCGAAAATGTAGTTTAATAGGTCTACTGGTTGGTATTAATTAGGTCAAGATGTAACCTTCAATATTCGCGATTAAGACAACACACGAAGATCAACAAAATAACTAACTGAGTTCCAATAGACTCAGACATGAATGAATACTATAGTTTAATCTCAAAAAGTGAGAACTGACTGATTAATAATATCGATCGGTAGATCGTACTTAATAATTAGATTGGCGCTAATGACGAAGTTTAGCTCATTGATATTTAACGCAATATCAGATTCGCTTCTGAACGAGTTAACAGGGCGAGGGAAATAAAATGTACAGGCACAATTAGTACATGGGCGTAGGCGACGAAGTCCTACTCATTGATACTTAAAACAGGCAGTACCAGGCTCGGACCTGAACGGGTTAACAGGGGCGAGGTGAATAAAATACACAGATACAATTAGTGTATGGTGGATGAAAGTGACACGAAGCATGGAGGAAAGAATTCCTAAACACGGTATTCGAAATATCACAACTTCAAGATTTACAAGAACATAAAAGCACGTCTATAAGATATATTTCATATGCGATCACAGAATAGATTTTAGGAATTACACTGAGCAATCGTTGGAAAATTGGGCGTAGGTTCTAGGTAAATAGCGATTATGTAAATGGATTGATCACGGAATATATTGGGACTTCAACTCACAAGTAATAAATCAACATACACGTAGTCAGTAAATCTGCGAGCGTAGGGGGGCCTGAATATATGTTAATGACACTGATATGTAACGTATGCGTAAGTTATGAATTAAATAAAGTCTTGAACAAGGGTCAAGGAATTAAGGCAAGATTAACACTGAATAACACAGGTTCAGAAGGATGAAACTTATTACGCAAGTACAGGATCTTGGGCACAGATCACAAGTAAATCAGGGCACAACACGGTTCACATATTTACATAATCAATACCTCACAACAATAACCAACAGAGAAAGACACAGAAACACTTAAGTATTTGGGAGGGCAGGGGGGCGAGAGTGCTGGTCTGGCCTGCGTAGAGGGTAGTAGCCAATCTTGCACAGCTGGTTACCTCCTCGAGCAGGGGTCCTCGATCTAGGCCTGGTTACGTAATTCGAACAGGGATCCTAGGCCCAGGCCTACGTCCATAGCTCGAGCTGGGGTCCTCGGTTCAGGGCGCCAGGCAACAGACAGGTGGCCCTTCAGCAATCCGGAAGGGGGCCAATGTCCAGGGGGCACTCTTGAGGGCCAGGGGAGCGAGGTGGGGGGGCACCGTAGCAACACTGTCCTTAACTAGGCCATCCCAGAGAGGTAATGCCTAGTCAGTAAGTGAGGTGGTGAGGGGGGGGGTGGGGGCATCGTAGCAACACTGACCTTAACTAGCCCGTCCCAGAAAGGTAATGCCTAGTCAGTAAGTGAGGTGGTGTGTACTTTCCTCAGGTTTTTCTGAGTTCCTATGCAAATATTTTCTTGCTTCAGGTGTCAATGAACTAGAGGGAAAAGTGGTATTGAGGAAAGAGGAAAAATGGTTGTTGTGAGGTACATATACATTCTAGCCTTGAAACTCAGGTATCATATGGGCCTGGTTCCAAGGTAATATTACAATATTTAATGGGGCAGCTGGAAGGTTCAGGGCTGCTATGAAAAATAGGAAACACTTAAAGCTAAAATTGGAGCAGCTGTCTTGCAAGTCTCCTAATTATACTCAGACATACACATAGGGGATTGTAGTTGTATCCTCGGGGGCCTGGAGTAGTCAGGCGTCATCAGGTCCATTTGTTTCTGCAAAATCCGGGGTGCTGGTGAGTAGATTGCATAAGGGAGTGCTCATCATATTCCAAATCTGGCGGAACAATACAGGGAGCGTCACTTCTGGTGGAGGCTACGTAAAAGGAGGGTTCTAATTGGTGGTTCCAGGGCGGTTGTGGTTGGCTGAGGATGGTGGCTTGTGACTGGCTGAGAGAGTCCTCCGTTTTCTTAGATGGCTGTGGGTGTGAAAGAGAACGGTGGAATGGGCGGCTGGGCATGGTCAACTCAGGTAGATTCCGGCAGACTCGTAGGGGGAACTCAGGTAAACGTCCTCGTCGTCTGTCCTGGGGTTTTGAGGTGGCCTGAGTGGTTATGCTGGCCACTCTGTGTATCGTTGGTTGGGGGCCCGTCATTTCAATATATATATACCGTATATATACATTATATACCGGTATATACAGTATATATATATATATATATATATATATATATATATATGTTAGTATAGCCATGTAATAGATTCTCTTTTAAACAGACGAGGTTAAAGGCAATAGCAGTTTCAGCATTCAGGATTTTATTGTTACAGCTTTCAATAGTTCTAACAATTTTCCTCTGGGGTTCATAGATGAGGTACAACAGGTTAGCAAAATTCATGGTGGATCCAACGTTTCACAAGTAAACATCTTGCATCTTCAGGGAAAGGAGAGGTAATGATTAGAATAGGGACAAGGCATCATATTTATACAAAATTCGAGGATCAAGAATAGGAAGGTGGGCGGAGCTACTGGGTGTGTGGTGGCTGTTCATTGGTGGAAGGCAGTCTGTTCGCGAGACGGGCACTAAATCTTATCGGTGGTTGGTTGTTGGCTGTGGGTGGCTGTGATTGGTTGGTGTTGTCAGTTGTGTGCTGAGCGCGGAAGCGTAAGGTAGGGGGGCACGGGGCGAGAGGAAGGGGGGCAACATGCCTGTAGCGCTTGCCTGAAGGAAGAATTTGAAGGTCTTGTGTTTGGTTGTTGATGCTGGGGTTGAGTGTTTGGATGTATAGAGCTTCTAAAATAGCTAGTCTTCTGGGGTCTGATTCTTTGTCGAGTATGGTGGTTTGTTTGTCTAGGTCGGCGCGAGTTAGGGCAAGATGGTGGGGGGCTTGATAGTGATCCACCATCGCCGCCTATGTCAGGAGAGCCCTCACCCATTGCACCACCTGGAATGACACACACAATGAACTGGAAAGGCTCACCCAGGTCCTAGTCAACAATGGGTATTCCAACACTGACGTCACCAATGCCATCAACCACCACCTAGAAAAATGGTACAAACAAGACCCCCCTAGCACCAACCCGGCCAATGACATTACATTTTTCTACAGAAACTACATGTCTTCCGACCACACAACAGACGAATCCATTATGAAAGAAATAATTCACAAAAACGTCCTCCCCACCAACCCTGACAATAAAATAAAACTAATTATTTACTACAAATCTCCTAAGACCTCCAACCTTGTCCTCCGTAACCGCCCCATTTCCACCAACCAACCGAAAGACGATCATGTGATATATCAGCATATTTGCACCTCTGGGGACTGTGGACCCCTATCCTATGTTGGTATGACACAGACTCGCCTTTCCCGTCGACTAACCCTCCACCTTCAATCTGGCGCTATAAAAGATCACTATCAAGCCCCCCACCATCTTGCCCTAACTCGCGCCGACCTAGACAAACAAGCCACCATACTCGACAAAGAATCAGACCCCAGAAGACTAGCTATTTTAGAAGCTCTATACATCCAAACACTCAACCCCAGCATCAACAACCAAACACAAGACCTTCAAATTCTTCCTTCAGGCAAGCGCTACAGGCATGTTGCCCCCCTTCCTCTCGCCCCGTGCCCCCCTACCTTACGCTTCCGCGCTCAGCACACAACTGACAACACCAACCAATCACAGCCACCCACAGCCAACAACCAACCACCGATAAGATTTAGTGCCCGTCTCGCGAACAGACTGCCTTCCACCAATGAACAGCCACCACACACCCAGTAGCTCCGCCCACCTTCCTATTCTTGATCCTCGAATTTTGTATAAATATGATGCCTTGTCCCTATTCTAATCATTACCTCTCCTTTCCCTGAAGATGCAAGATGTTTACTTGTGAAACGTTGGATCCACCATGAATTTTGCTAACCTGTTGTACCTCATCTATGAACCCCAGAGGAAAATTGTTAGAACTATTGAAAGCTGTAACAATAAAATCCTGAATGCTGAAACTGCTATTGCCTTTAACCTCGTCTGTTTAAAAGAGAATAGATAGATAGATAGATAGATAGATAGATAGATAGATAGATAGAGAGAGAGAGAAAATATATATACTAATACAATAACCCTATTTTGCTTTATGTGTCGATCAAATCACATCCTACTTATTGTTAAGCCAATGATTGTCAACATCCACTTATGTTAATAGTCTGCAAAAAACAGAGATTACCGATATAGGCTACTAGTTGAGGTACCGTACCCGGCGCTGCCCGGGGCAAAATCAAAATAGGGTCTGTTTATCTCGGGGGAGGGGGGACACAAAAGAAAAATTTGCTTAAAACCTATTCTGGCACCCCCTTAGTATGCATGCCAAGTATGGGCTCTCCATCTTGAAAACTGAGGGAGTAGTTCATGAGCAAACAGACAGACAGAAAGTTCCCTTTATATTGTAGATAACAGATCCCCTCAATTCTAGGTGCTTTGCCTCTCTCCCTCATACAATATTATTTTTACGTTCACCACACAAACGCACACACACACATATTCGAAAACGCTCAAACATCAATAAACATACACACACTAATAATCCATAAATACATATCGGTCTACACAAACTCACACCCACAAATACACGCACACACAAGTAAAAATCACATACACAAATATAAATAATTATAAACACACAAAAGCACTGTAAATCACACACACACACACATCGACGCACGCACATATATACACACTAATACACACACACACAATTACTCTTACTTGCTGTATGTATAGAATATTTCACACCCAAGTTATTGTTAAGCCAATGATTGTAAACATCCACTATATTAACCATAAAACATTTGACCGTAAGTAGTTGCAGTTCTCTCTCTCTCTCTCTCTCTCTCTCTCTCTCTCTCTCTCTCTCTCTCTCTCTCTCTCTCTCTCTATATATATATATATATATATATATATATATATATATATATATATATATATAATAATATACATATATATATATATATATACTGTATATATATACTGTATATATATATTCCATCCATAGCCCGCCGTGTCTGGGTGTATAGTGAGGTCGCCGAGATACATCTAAATCTCCCCTGTAGACTTGGGAATCGAGAAAACCGCTATTTTACCGATTTAACCCTACCTTTGCAATATCGTTGCACGGCAACCAGTGGTCGTACAGACATGATTCATGTGTCATTGGAAAGGTCTATTCCTCTACTTTCAGGGATATACCATTGAAATACGTTCTAGCTCTTATTTATACATGCAAATTTGCAGGGAATGGTCACTTTTCGTCCCAAACCCCCGTAAGGTACAGTGCAGACCAAGCAATCGTCATATGACAATTGCCGCAGTGATTGTGTTAACATCACTGTATATCATTTAGCTATTCACAACAGGAATGCACAAAATCAGATAGGTTGGAAGACGGTTGCCAAGCAGCAGTTTCTTTTCTCCCATGAATTAAAGTATAGTGCAACAGACAAGAAAAACGTGGGGCTCGATGCTCACCTCCTTGGTCACCAACTAGGACACCAGCAGCCGAGAATCACCTCTATCTATTAAGTTGCATATGGTCCCAAACCGTGCACTGCTAGTGGTACGAGACCTAGCCTGCAAGCTCAACACCAATAACAAAACACAGGACGCCCCTGCAAGACGATATTCAGGTCCAGCCAGAAGCAAGAGCAGAAGAGTAGAGATAAAAGTCCCATACGCCTACCACGAGATAAATCACTAACTCCCCCTCCGGAACCAGGGAAATCATTATAATAAAATATATAAATCAAGTGTGTCTCTAGCTTTTGAGGCCTTACTTGCCTCTTCGTTATTTCACCTTCCGGAAAAATAAAACACACATTTACTATCCTTGTGCTTTCCATAGTAAATGTTCTTATTATTACAAACGTGCATTCTAGTTGGACGTAATATAGATGGTTAAATAGTTGTGACTTAATTACGAAACACACTCCAACGCACTTTTATTATTAGTGATTTCCACCGAGTAAATATCCTCCAATAATTAATTCAATAGAGAAAATATCGCCAAGAGATATAGAGAAAACGTGAACTCGTGAAAAGTATAACTAAAACTAGCCTCGCTAAAACTCAACTCTGAGATATAAATATTCTAGACAGTATTTTTGCCATTTTCATGTGTACTAACATATATACATTCACCTCTAACTAAAAAAGTTATAGTTTGCTGAACCTAAGAACTCACAAGTTAAAGTAATTACAAAAAATACATCAAACCATGTGTAGCGCATACCTTCTGAATTAGAAAACGTAAAAATACATTAAAAGAACTCATACTGGCATCTTTGCCATAACTCACTTTTCTTTTCTTTTTTATATTCCAACTACTCCCTCTCGGGCATAGGCTGATAGCCTTTTACACTCTACCGCTGAACACGGTGAGGCCCGTGAGATCTTGTTCCAGTCTGGGGAGTGAGACATGCGAAGCACCTATTCACGGCTCGAACCCAACTCCATCTCTGAAGCTGCTTCGCCTCTGCGCTTCACAATCTCACTCCCCAGGCTCGGACCCTCACTCTCAGAACGCCACTTATTGAGCAATTAACTCACTAGGCATTGCACCCCTGTAGCATATGAGGAGGTCCGTGCCAGAGGGGCCAACTCGCCACATTTTCAAAAACAGCGCTCTAGCTGGTTCCCGCTCTGTGAAATTCTTGGGAATCATCTGGCAAAAAAAAACATCCGACTTTCGTCCTTATAGCAACTGCACATAGGGTTGAGCGTCCCTTGTTTTTGCCGTTTGGCAGACCGTTTATGGGTGTGAATCTGGGTAGACAGAGGGGCCAACTCGCCAACGCGCTCAGCCAATGAGAGCGCGGCTACGACGTGGGGAATTAAATGGCCGCCCGCCCGCCCGACCACTCACAGGCGCTGTACGAGACGTGCTTCAGTAGTCACGCTCAAACCGAGTTAGAGTCAACACACGAGTGACTACCTCCTCTACTTTAAACATCAATAACTCAAAACTTTACTCGTGGCGAGTTGGCCCCTCTGGCACGGACCTCCTCATATTTTGAATATGGGAATATTCATACAGTGCTATTTCGGTGTGCTGTGGTAATGCACTGAAACTAGGTACAGCAAAAATTCCATCCCAATAATATCTTTCCATTGACATATTGGGATTCGAACCCGGTCCATTGGATTACCAGTCCAGTGGCAAGACCACTCTGCCACACCTCCCCTTAGCATATTAGTGGAATATTACTTAAAGTAATATTCCACCTTGTGGCTTGTACCTTTTAAATATTCAGTTATAAATAACTCCGATAAACTTTAAATCCCATTATATTGTGAATGCAGGACTGGTATTATTCCAAATATTATTGTAATGTTATTGTTTGATATATTATTTCTATGTCTATAAATATAACTTTTGTTCTGTACCTATTATATGACTTGCCTTTGTGTTTGATTGTAAATATAAATTAAAAACTTATTTATCCTTGTTAGGAGAACTCACCACTACTAGATTTGCTGTAACAAATAACAAAAACACACACGTATAAAACACAAACAAGTATAAAACACAGACATACAACACAGACATAAAACACACAGACATGAAACACACACAAGTATAAAATATACAGACATAAAACTCATACAAGCAACACACAATCATAAAACACACACAAATATAAAACACATACTAGAATACTCTATAACACACAAGTATAAAATACAAACAAGTATAAAACACACACAAGTATAAAACACAATAGCAAAGAACACACAGTATAAAACACACACAAGTATAAAACACAATAGCAAAGAACACACAGTATAAAACACACACAAGTATAAAACACAATAGCAAAGAACACACAGTATAAAACACACACAAGTATAAAACACAATAGCAAAGAACACACAGTATAAAACACACACAAGTATAAAACACAATAGCAAAGAACACACAGTATAAAACACACACAAGTATAAAACACAATAGCAAAGAACACACAGTATAAAACACACACAAGTATAAAACACAATAGCAAAGAACACACAGTATAAAACACACACAAGTATAAAACACAATAGCAAAGAACACACAGTATAAAACACACACAAGTATAAAACACAATAGCAAAGAACACACAGTATAAAACACACACAAGTATAAAACACAATAGCATAGAACACACAGTATAAAACACACACAAGTATAAAACACAATAGCAAAGAACACACAGTATAAAACACACACAAGTATAAAACACAATAGCATAGAACACACAGTATAAAACACACACAAGTATAAAACACAATAGCAAAGAACACACAGTATAAAACACACACAAGTATAAAACACAATAGCAAAGAACACACAGTATAAAACACACACAAGTATAAAACACAATAGCAAAGAACACACAGTATAAAACACAAAAATATAATAAAACACATACAAGTATTAAACACACACAAGCATGAAACACTCACACACATACATACCGGTACACACACGCATTAAAATCTATATTCCATTTTGTAAACAACAATTCACTTCCTAGATATTGTTAAGCTAATTTTGCCAACATCCACTATGTCATTAGTCTATCAAGTTGCCATTAGTGAAATTTAACAATGCCCGCATATTTAGGTTATCACTCACTCACACACACACACACACACACACACACACACACACATATTTTTATATATATATATATATATATATATATATATATATATATATATATATATATATATATATATATATATATATATATATATATATATATATATATATAATTATATATAGTATATACTCCCATCATCGAACCACTGACAGCCAGGACGAGTGTCCATGCATTTATCCACTAGACCACAGCGCGATAAAGGCTACTTAACCTTTCACTATTTATGTTAAAGAGAAGGCAAATCCTACATGGAGAAAGTATTTCATTGCATACACATGTCGTAGGATCCATATTTCAGGATACCTTATAGGGATTTTTACAAGTAGCCCCACGCAACTGTGATTTAATGTAATTATCGCCCAGCCAAACACGAGAGTCATGAATATCAAGTATATCTCACAAATACATGTGAGCTACTAAATGTGTTCATACTCCCAACCGGACTCGAACCACCGACAGTCAGGACGAAATAACTTAAACCCGAGTTGCACGGGGCTACTTATAAAAATCCCTGTAAGGTATCCTTAAAGGGAGAGCTGGACGTAATAAGAGTGGTACGGTATTGTGTTAAAAGGCAGGTGCCTTGCACTCGCCATAAGGAGAGCTCTGAAGAACACTGATTGTTGTAATATAGAATGATCGGAATGAATGAAAGAGACGCAACATTGCGGCGTGTAGAAAGAGATTGTAGGGCACTAGTAAGAGGAAGTGAGTTGATGAGGCAAAATGCTTTTAACTTTACTTTTTCGAGAAGTGCAAGACAATAACCATCATAATCATCACATCACCATAAAAATATACTACCAGTACGATCACCACAGCGAACACTACAATTGTAATCACTACAATCATCACCATCACATATATAAATCACCAAACTCGTGTCATTACATCTAGCATCACCACAGCTACCACCATCACTGCAAACATCCATCATCACTATCACATCTATAAATCACCACACTCTCGTTTCATCATACCTCGCATTATTACATCCTACACCATTACCACAGCTACCACCACTTCTCCTGGGTGACCTGGATGTGTGAGAGTTTGTGTTTTTTATCTGTGTTTATTTTTTGTTTTATGATGTTTTTGTGTTTTCCCTGTTCTTGCTCTGTCTTGAGTCGGCTACCCCCAAAATGGGGATTGGGCCTGAGCATATAGATAGATAGGACCACCACTATTTCAACCATCACCATCATCACTACCCCAGCTATAGATCACCACACGCCCTTCATCACCATACCACCACCACCCCCACTCTAACTCCTCATTAGGTATAATTGCTAAGGGTAAATTAGTGAGCCAGAATTATTTTTGGGCCCAATCAGGAAAAAGGTTAATTACTCCCATCCCTTAATAAATTAGAGCTTTGTTTTACTCACTCTCACTCACACTCACTCACTCGACTTTAATTTACCTGTGACCAAGTGGGGCGATACTCTTACTTCACACTCCGGACATGACTTGTATACGAACTTGCAAGAGAGTTCGCTTTATCAATTTGTTCGAACGCCGACCCGTGGTAATAACGTTCTTGACATTGTACTTGCAACAAAAGAAGAATTAATAGAGAATTTGAATGTTGGTGATGAATTCAGTAACAGCGACCATCGTACGATAACTTTCACTTTAAAGTTTACTAGTAACGAACCAAATAGTAGCATCGAAAAAGTCCCTAATTTCAAGAAAGCAAACTTCCATAAACTTAGAGCAATGTTTAAAGAAACTGACTGGAGCTTTTTAATTAACAATAACGACATAAATACATCTTGGAAGTTATTCGAAACCACTTACCTAAAAGCAGTGCAAGGCTGTATACCATCGAAAATACGGCGTCCAGGCCATAATAATAAGCCCAAATGGTGGAATAAAGATATTTCAAACTGCCTGCTTGCTAAAAAATTTGCTAATGATAGATTAAAATCCTCACAAAATGACGAAGAACGGGTGAAATTTGTAGAGCTACGACGCAAAGCCAAAAAGTTAATTAAGCAAAGTAAAAAGACCCTAGAGTTACATATTGCGAATCAAAGTAAAACAAACCCGAAAGAATTCTATAGTTATATCAGAAAGAAAAAAGTAGTTACTTCAACTGTTGGACCGTTAGTCGATGAAAACGGAGAATACACCAAAGACGAAGTACAAATGAGTAATGCCCTCAATACCTTCTTTGCATCAGTTTTTACAACAGAAGACCTCAGTGATATCCCTACACCATCGCCGATTCAGATTGATAATTCAGATGTTCTAAGCAATATCACCGTTACAGAGAGAGAAGTATTGAATTGTTTAGATAAACTCAAGGTAAATAAAACACCTGGACCTGATACAATCTCGCCTAGAGTTCTAAAGGAAGCTAAGGATGAGCTCTCCAAACCACTGACATTACTATTCAATAAATCCTTGCAGTCTGGAACTATGCCTGATCAGTGGAAGCTAGCCAACATAACACCGATATTAAAAAAAGGCAGCAAATCCCTACCCAGTAACTATCGTCCAATTAGCTTAACCTCAGTTGTATGTAAAATGCTAGAAACGGTCATACGAGACAGACTCGTAAATCACTTAGAGGAAAATAACATACTTAAAGATACTCAACACGGCTTTCGTAAAAAACGTTCCTGTTTAACAAACCTCTTAGACTTCTTCCACGATATCCTCAACCTCTACGATGAGAGTAAAGCTGTAGATATTATATACCTTGATTTTCAAAAGGCCTTTGACAAAGTTCCCCACAAACGTTTACTGCTAAAACTAAAAGCGCATGGAATACAAGACGGTGTGTTGAAATGGATAGAAAATTGGCTCAGCGACAGAAAGCAAAGAGTAGTCATAAACGGTAAGGCATCTAAATGGACCAATGTAAGTAGCGGGGTACCCCAGGGATCGGTACTAGGACCAATTCTCTTTCTAATTTACATCAACGACATAGATGAGGGTCTCACCTGTACAATCTCAAAATTTGCTGACGATACAAAAATTGCAAATAGCGTACTCTCAAAAGAACAAGTTAACGATATGCAACACAATCTAGATAAATTGTCACATTGGGCCCAAATTTGGCAAATGAGT
The DNA here is from genome assembly GCA_037953745.1 of Lithodes maja. Classification (NCBI taxonomy): domain Eukaryota; kingdom Metazoa; phylum Arthropoda; class Malacostraca; order Decapoda; family Lithodidae; genus Lithodes; species Lithodes maja. The sequence continues at coordinate 56,820 of JBAKBP010007316.1, forward strand.
TTCAATGCGGATAAATGTAAAGTACTACATATCGGATACCTAAATGAGAAAGCAAACTATTCGATGAATGGCACTCAGCTTAAGAATGTAAACAGAGAAACCGGTCTGGGAGTAACAATATCGAGTAACCTAAAACCGAGTCAACAATGTTCAGAAGTTGTTAAGAAGGCAAACAAAATAATTGGCTTTATAGGCAGGTCATTTAAGCATAAATCCAAAGAAGTTATCCTAACCCTTTACAATTCCTTAGTCCGCCCTCTTCTGGAATACTGCGTTCAATCCTGGTGCCCTTATTACCAAAAAGATATAAACAAGCTAGAACGAGTTCAGCGTAGAGTTACCAAAATTATACCTAGCCTAAAGAACAAACCATACGAAGAGCGTCTTAGAGAATTAAATCTATTTCCTTTAACCCAGCGCAGATTAAGAGGTGACTTAATTCAAGTGTTCAAAATCATCAAAGGCATCGACAATATGAACTGCAGTAAGTACTTCACTATCGACCAATCTAATTACACGCGGGGAAACGGTTGCAAAATTATTGGTAAATCTTTTAACTCGCACGAATCTAAGAATTTCTTCTTCAATCGAGTTGTCATCTTGTGGAATGGGCTTCCCCGAAACGTTATAGACTGCATCACCGTTGATTCATTTAAACTCCGCCTAGACAAATATCTCGCATCAAACCCGCGACTGACTGCGTTTGTAAATGAATAACTTTATTTTATTCCCCCCTCAGTTACTAACCCATCTGTCCCCTACTAACTTCCTAATCCTGCCATGGAAATTAGGTCCAGGGCAGTAATTCCCTTTCCAATGTTCCCTTACCCACTCTAACCCACTGTTTGGACACTTGATCCTCAGTGTTTTGGAGGACAAGCAACCTAGAAGGGTCACTAGATCTGTTGTTGCTTGATTTCCTTTGTACTCCTTTGTACTCAGTTTCACTACCTCTCTCTCTCTCTCTCTCTCTCTCTCTCTCTCTCACTGTGCAAGGTATTGCCACATTTGTAGCGACCTAGGTTTTCTAAAAATTGTATGTCAAGAAATGTCTGTACTGATCCTATGATGAGTAAAAGATGCCCATGTTGCACAGGCCAAGCAATTGATATTCTAAGCACAATTATAACTGAATAATTGTATCATTAACAATTAATGTATCTATAGCCACTCCGTGGAGAGGTAAACACAGGATATTAAGTCAAGTATCTTCCTTGGCGGCCTTATCTCTAACTACTGTTGTTTCGTATCGGTAACTCTTATATATTGTATAGAAAATATATTATGAGAGAGAGAGAGAGAGAGAGTGTGTGTGTGAGAGTAAGAGAGAGGAAACACGATGACAATATTACATCAGGCGTCACTCATATCGACATTTGTTTATATACCGTACTGTAAACAGTGATTGTCACACGGATTTTTTTTTTCCCTCCATCATTTTCCCTTCATTTTTTAGTCACTTAAAAAGCCGTAAAGGATAATTTATACACTTCTTGTTTTATGTATTTTTTTCCGGCACTATTTTGACAGCCACTTCAAAAACCGTAAAGGGATAGTCACATAGTTTATTTTCTCGTCATTTTTTTTTACAGTCACTATTAACATACACGTGGAAAATCGCAGAGGGTTTAGTACCAAACCTACATACTCCGATAGTCATGAAATTCAGTGATAGGAGAGGCTGGGAATGCGAAATCCCCCGGATGAATAAAACAGGGGTGCTATGGGCTCTCTGCGAGAGGGCTGGTTATCACACAGAGGCCCACGTCTCTTCAACAAACTCCCACTGCGAGTAAGAGACATGAGGGACGTCTCGTTAGACAACTTCAAGAGACCCCTCGATGTCGAACTGCAAAAAGTGCCAGACCAGTGCTATTCCTCCCTCTCCGCCCTCCTCTCTCTTACTTATGCCTAATATCCTAATCTCTTCTAAAGATGTACTTTCTACCCTCTCTGGGCTTAACACTAATAAGGCGTACGGTCCGGACGGTGTTCCTCCTGTTGTTCTCAAAAACTGTGCTTCCGTGCTGACTCCCTGCCTAGGCAAACTCTTTCGTCTCTGTCTATCCTCTAACGTCTTCCCTTCATGCTGGAAGTTTGCTCACATTCAACCTGTCCCAAAGAAGGGTGACCGCTCTCAACCCTCCAACTATCGTCCAATTGCTCTTATCTCTTGTCTTTCTAAAGTTTTTGAAACTATTCTTGCTTCCAAATTTCTTAAGCATTTCTCTTCTCATAATCTGCTCTCAGATCGCCAGTATGGCTTCCTTAAGGGTCGCTCTACTGGTGATCTTCTTTCATATCTTACTAACTCTTGGTCATCCTCCTTTCGGGACTTCGGTGAGACTTTTTCTATTGCACTAGACATATCGAAAGCCTTCGATAGAGTCTGGCATAAATCTTTAATTTCTAAACTACCCTCCTTCGGTTTCTATCCCTCCATCTGTGCCTTTGTCTCTAATTTCCTTTCCGGCCGTTCCATAGCCGCGGTTGTGGACGGCCATTGTTCACTTTGTGACGCATGTCGAGTATGAGCATGCTGTACAGAACGCCCAGTCAGGCCCCACTCTCGCTAGGATCGTCAGGGCAGGAACTTTGGCTGTAGTCTGTGTAGAGTTTCCTAACTCAGTTTATGTGAACCGTTGTACTATAAGTATTATCATTATGTATTTTGTTTTCTTCTAAGTCAACGAGTTCTATTTTATATCATTAGATATAAGTATTGTGTGTGGGACTTGTATGTAATGATGAGAGGAGAGAGAGAGAGATATTACGTGGCGGGGGTCAGTGAGTGCGCCACGCGGGCCGGTAGGCCTAATTCCCTCCTTCCTCCTCCCTTCCTCCCTTTCAGCGCGTGGGAAGTTCTTTGTCGATCCCAGATTGAGAGAGAATATGACGTCATGATTGCCAGTGGGCGGTCCTTAGTAGTTGGCGTTATGCTCACTAAAGGGCCGAGTATAAAAAGGGAGGTCCCGCCGCATTTTCCTCAGAACTCATCAGGCAAAGCGACCTCTCATATCCCTTGCAACTATCCATATTCTTCCGACTGATGTGAACTTTCTCTACTCTCTGAACAGCCTATCTTCTTCGCTTCTCGTCCCTGTTTAACCTCCATGACCCCTTTGGTGCAGATTTAGTCAGCCAAAGTATTATCGCTTGAGTTCTCACGAGATAAGTGCCTGTTAGATAGCCTATTTTTGGAAGGGTTAACTAGAATAGGATTGATTGATGTTTGTTGCACTCGTATATGTATTTCCCTGTGTACTATTATTCATGTTCCTGTTTTCTGCTGGTTTAGGTAATGCTAGACTGGGATAGGGTTCCTCGAGTTGTGATTTCCTATGAGTGCTAGGTTGGTTGAACCAGCACAATTGCAACGGAGACGTGGGAAGCCTAGGGGGTCTTTTTGATTGTGTACCGTGGGAGTTTAGCACTGTGTTGCGAGTGAGGGCTTTTGCCTGTGCCACCCAACACTGTGCTATCTCATTTGCTTGACTTTGAGAGGATCGCCAGGAGAGAACCAGATACTAGTGATCTGGATCTCTCAAGAGAGCATCCCGTCAATTACCGTAATTTGGCCGCACAGTCTTAAGGACCTCGCTAGGCTACGAGCCGCTTGCTCAGCCAGTGTCTCTTAACCTTAGATATCCCAGCTAGACTTTGCTCGACCAGCAGATACAGCATAGTATTGAAGCTTCTCCTTATGTATATTATTGTTTAAGCACTATTGATTTCATGTGTGGCACGCTTAGCTACTTCAGAGATTAGTGGCCCACGAGCACAATCTTAGTAGGCTATTGCCAGTGCATTGTCGGAGTACTTCTTCTTAATGTTTGCCATATCCTATTGCTTATTCTTATAATTCTTCTTATGTCAATTTAAAGCCTTTAATTACCAGTGAGTTATTCATTAAATTGCTGTTCAAAATCCGATACTTACTTCTTATGAGTATTCGAGAAGCATCTAACTTATCAGAAGATTCCTTGCTTGATGCTCGAGGACTATTGTTTAACGTAACGTAATAGTGCCGATCCGAAGTAGAGGGTGGAGGACTTCTTAAGTTCTTAGTTCAAGGGTGGATTACTTCGGCTTCGGCCAACACTATTCTTTAGTGTTGTAGTACTTTCTTCTTTGTTTGATTGTTGACCAGACTAGATAACTCCCGTCTTGCTATTAGTCTGTTGTGTGAAACGCTAGTACCGAGTTCTTGTATACCCCGTTATAGCAGATAGAACTCTGGAGGGTAGTGGCGTTTTTTGTTCGGCTGGCAGTACTCTGGGGTTGGGATCGTGTGTTTCCGTTGTGGCAGCGAGCCATACTCGAGTCCTGTGTAAGAGCCCTAGTGTACCCGAGTGCCCGGTCGTAACAAATGGCGACCTTGCTTAGGATTTTGTGAACAGTATAATTTTTTGCAGAGTTGTACAACATTTGTTTGTTGGTACTTTAGCGTACATATTGAAGAATATTTTTTTTTGTAAGGCAATTAGGAGAGCATTTAAGAGACTCCAGTTAATTTAGTAATTAGTGCTTGCATAAGGGAGTTTAACACTTTTGTCTCGAGAATTTTTTTGTGAACTTCAGTATGTCGGGCCCTAGTACTGACGAGGAGCGAGAGATGCTATGTGAGGAGGTGCCGTTAGTAACTAGTGAGGAGGATGCTAGACTTTTTGTGAGTAAGCAGTACCACGTGACGGAGGAGAGGCTGACTGGGGTGAATGTTTATGGCTTGCACCTGATAGCCAAGGTTTTGGGTCTATCCAATGTGGGAGGGATGTCCAAGGGGGAGCTGATTTCCTGGGTGTTGCGTGGGCGACATGGGGTTTCGGAGGAGAGGGCGTTTGGGGGGGTTCCTCCCCAGATCCCCTCTCACTCGACTCCCACAGTGCCGTCCACTCAGTTGCCGGAGGTTAGCACTCTCCCACAGAGGGATGAGCATTGGAAGATTGGAGTGCCCTCGGGCGGTGCGTATGGTGGTTCCCCAGTTCTTGCCCCCCCTCCTTCAGTAGTGGCAGCTCCCTCTTCCGGCCTGTCTCCTGAGATGATATTTAAACTCGAGCTTGCTAAAATGGAGAATGAGGCTAGGAAGCAGGAGATGGAGAATGAGTCTAGGAGGCAGGAGATGGAGAATGAGTCTAGGAGGCATGAGAAGGAGATTGAGTCTAGGAAGCAGGAGAAGGAGATTGAGGCTGAGATTAGGAGGCACGAGGCTGAGCTTAGGTACGACTCAGAGAAATATTGTGCTCAAATAGATCTAGATAAGACTCGTGCAGAGTCGACAGGGATTCGGATGGGCCGTGAGGGCCAAGTAAGAGAACAGTCCTTGTCCCACTTAGTCAAGTTGGTGCCGGCATTTAGTGAAACTGAAGTCACAGAATTTTTTAATCGTTTTGAGAAGAAGTGTAGGGAGCATAATTGGCCTGAAGAGAAGTGGGCAGCTCTAGTCTCCTCAAGACTTACGGGTAAGGGTCTGAAGGCTTATGATGCACTGCCTTTAGAGTCTTGCATTGACTACCCAGAATTGAAGAGAGCTGTCCTACGGGCATACGAGTTGCAACCAGAAACATATCGATTGAAGTTTCGGGGTGTTACAAAGACTAGGGAGGCGACCTTTCTTGAACATGCCCGGGACTTAAAAGATGCACTTACAAACTGGACACGTTCTGAGAAAGCTGAGACGGCCGAACAGTTGACTGAGCTGTTTCTGCTCGAGCAGTTTTATAAGTGTACAGGTGCAGAAATGACTTTAACTATTAAAGAAAAGAATCCAAAAACTCTACAGGAGGCAGCTGAGATGGCTGACCTCCGGCTATCATTAATTCGTGGGTGCGGGTCTGCCCAGCGTAGTGAGGCAGGTAACAAGGGGCGTGACGCCCCACCCCCCCGAGTTAGTAATATATCTTATGCAAACAAGTACAAGAGTTATGATACCAAGACTGACCACAAGACTAGCACCGTCCCATTTAAGAAGGGGCCGGGCCCTTCCCAGTACCAAGGGAAGCCCAAAGGGGAGTTAGAGTGTTATCAATGTCATAAAAAGGGGCACTTTGCAAGAGTCTGTCCTAGCAAACCACCTACAGCAGCTGTGTCTTTGGCCTGCAACATTGGTGTGTCTCTGAAGCCTTCTGAGTTTGCCCGGGGCAGTTCGTCAGAGGCTGAGGCACAGCCAATGCAGAAGCACCTGGGAGGCTCGAACCCTGCTCAGGATGTTTTTTGCGACCATAGAGGACGGGGTTGCGTGATGTGGGCGGGGCGCAAGCATGGAGTAGAGGTCTTGCGTGATACAGGTGCTTCCCAGACTTTGATGAAAAACTTGACTGGCTACCCTATAAATGCGGCTCGGGTGGTGGTGGTGCAGGGTATTAATGCGACTCGGTCATACCCGCTGGTGCGGTTGGAGTTGGAGGTGGATGGTGTGGCACGTGAATTGGATGTTGGGATTGTGGAGAAACTGCCAGTGGAGGGCGTCGACCTTCTTCTCGGCAACGACTTTGCAATGCCCGCTTCTGAGGTTCTACCCTTAGTCGTTGCCGAGAGGCCGGCCGACGTGAGTAGGGAAGAGCGAGAGTGGGTCGAGCGGTGCCAGGCACAACCCATGGCGTGTGCTGTCACCCGAGCTCGGGCAGCTAAAGTGTCACCGCCTAGTCCTCCGTCTTCAGACCAGCAGAGGAACGATCAACAGGAGGAGGCTAAAGCTGGAGTTGGTTTTAAGAGTTTTGACTCGGCGGCTCTCCTGGGTGATTCAGTATTAGCACCATTACTTAGTTCTGGAGTAGCCCCTGGGCCTGTCATCGAGAGTGACGAGGCTGGGCATGACGAGTCTCCACGACAGCAACGTTATGAACATCGAGAGAGACAGAGGGAGCAGCTCAGTATCGGGGAGGGTCATGCATTGCTCCGGGAGCAGTTAGATCGCTTGGCACCCTCAGATATCCGTCGGTTGCAGCTGGAGGACCCTGAGCTCCAAACGTGTGCTAATGGAGCTGTGGAGCTCGACGAGGACGGTGATGCACAGCCGGGAGATTTTTTTTATTTAGATGGCATCCTGTATCGGCGTTTTCAAGACCCTAACCGTAGCTGGAAGATGGGGTCCGGGGTAGTGGACCAGTTGATGGTGCCGCGGGAGTGCAGGGATAGCCTACTGAGTTTGGCGCATGACACACCGCTGGCAGGACATTTGGGGGTAAGAAAAACGGTGGCGGCTTTGGGGAAGTTGTTTTGGTGGCCGGGGATGAAGTCTCATGTGCAGTCCTGGATAAACTCATGTGATATTTGTCAACGGGTCGGGAAACCAAACCAAGTTATTCCTAAAGCTCCGTTGCACCCTATTCCTGTAATTGGGCCACCTTTTAGTAAGATTGTTGTTGACATGGTTGGTCCCCTCCCTCCCACAAAGGCTGGTAATAAATTTTTGTTAACCATCATGGATGTTGCCACTAGATACCCCGATGCATACCCCATGAAAAACGGCATGGCTAAGACGGTAGTCAGTAACTTGTTGTGGTACTTTTCAAGGTACGGGTACCCGGAGGAGATTCAGTCTGATCAGGGGTCCAATTTCACCTCCAATCTCTTTAAGCAAACAATGCAACAGCATGGAATACGGGCGGTGGTATCGTCAGCGTATCACCCTGAGAGCCAAGGGGTGCTTGAGCGGTGGCATGCCACCCTTAAAAGCATGCTCAGGTGTTATTGTGCTGATAACGGAAGAGATTGGGATCTTGGATTGCCGTATGTACTGTTTGCTGCTCGGGAAGTGCCTGGTGAGAGCCTGGGATTTAGTCCAAACGAGCTGATTTTTGGACACCGAGTCAGGGGCCCCCTTAATATGCTGCGGGAAATTTGGGAAGGAACTGTGCCGCCTTGTTCCTTGTTGAAGTATGTGTTTGAAAGCCGTGAGCGCATGCTTAAGAGTCTGGAGATGGCAGGTCGGAATTTAACAGGGTCACAAGCTTTAATGAAGGACAGGTATGATCGCAAAGTGAAGCTCCGGGAGTTCATTGTGGGACAGGAGGTGTTGATTTTGTTGCCTTTGGTGGGTAACCCCTTGTCGGCGAAGTATACTGGACCCTATAAAATTGTGGAGAAAATTTCGGACCTAGATTACCTTGTTGCCACTCCAGACAGGAGGAAGAAGAATCAGTTATGTCACGTGAACCTGATAAAAGAGTATGTGAGGCGCCCCTCTGAGCCTCTCACTGTCCCTGTGTTGGCTTGTTGCGGCCGTGGTGGAGAAGGAGAGGGGGACAGTCAAGCTTCAGAGGAGGATAGCTGGGATCACCATGTTTCAGCGGATCAGTGGGCGGGGAACTCGAGCCTAAGGGCTGACGAGGCTATAGCCCATTTGCCTGAGCCGCAATTTGAAGCTATCCGTCAGTTGCTCGGTTCATACCCCACTGTATTTGCTGAACACCCAGGCCTCACTACTCAGGCTATGCATGATGTTGACGTGGGGGACCATCTACCCTTTAAGTCAATCCCGTACCGTGTGCCCCCCATAAAACTACCCGCTCTGAGGGATGAGTTGGAGTATATGCTCGGTAGAGGGTTGATAGAGAAAGGTACCGTTAAATGGACTTCCCCCGTAACACTGCAGCCTAAACCAGATGGCAAGGTACGCTTCTGTATTGATTTCCGTAGGCTAAACGGTTTGACTCCAACTAACCCATATCCTCTTCCTCGGGTTGATGATAGTGTTGATAAAATTGGTAATGCTCGGTTTTTGTCTAAAGTAGATTTAGTAAAAGGTTACTGGCAAGTACCTTTGTCCGAGCGTGCTAAAGAGGTATGTGGTTTTGTGGTGGACGGGAGTACTTACCGGTGTAATGTTATGCCCTACGGACTTAAGAATGCACCAGCAACGTTTCAGAACCTGATGAATGAAATTGTCAAGGACATTCCAAATTGCACCGTATACTTGGACGATGTAATCATTTATGATGACGACTTTGAGAGCCATTGTGAGCACCTGGAGACCTTGTTCCGGAAACTTAGTGAAGCAAGTCTGGTAGTAAATTTGGCAAAGTGTGACTTCGTAAAAGCCACTGTGCAGTACCTTGGGTTTGTAGTGGGAAGGGGACAGGTGTGCCCTCCTCAGAACAAGGTACAGGCTATCAATAAATTTCCGCACCCAACCACCAAGAAGCAGATCATGAGATTCTTGGGTATGATAGGCTACTACAGACGCTTTATAAAAGGTTACTCCACGGTGTTGTCACCTCTCACAGATTTGTTATCAAAAGACAAAAAGTTTTTGTGGGCGCCTGAGTGTGAAAAGGCTTTTAATTTAGTGAAGCATTTGCTGGGTACTCACCCGATACTCAGGGCCCCAGACTTTAACAGGCCTTTTCAGCTGGCAACAGATGCTAGTGGTGTAGGGGCTGGTGCCGTCTTGCTACAGACAGACAATGAAGGTGTGGAACACCCAGTAAGTTTCTTTTCTAAGAAGTTCAATGCTGCACAAAAGAACTATTCTACAATAGAAAAGGAATTACTGGCGATTGTGCTGTCACTCAGGCACTTCGAGGTGTATGTTCCAGCCTATGGCCCAGTCGTGGTTATCTACACTGATCATCACCCTTTGAGATTCCTAAATCAATTTCACAATCGCAATATGAGACTGACCCGGTGGTCATTGATGTTGCAGGAGTATAACCTGGACATCCGGCATATTGCGGGATGTGACAATGTGATTGCGGATTGTTTATCGAGGGTAGATGATCAGTCGTAGGCTATCACAGGTGTATGATCCCGAAGAGATTGACACACGGGTAGCCTCCTGCTTTGGTTTGAGTAGTATTTTGCGCTTGGTGCTTGTTGGCTCGCGGTTGTAGCCCAGCGTATTGGGTCGTAAAGCAGGATTGTTGAGCGTTTGGTATAGAAGAAAATAGGCTGCCCTTATAGTGCAGCCGGGAAAAAACATATTAAAATATAAAAATCATATAAAAACTCTTTCTTTTTGATATAGATAATTGTATAAGTTTGTCATAGCCTATAGTGTTTGAGTAGTCCACGAACTATCAAACGGCTGAGCTGCTGTAAGCTCGCTCTGGGAGCATGATATTATGTCTTTTACTATTGTTGGGAGGAGTTATGAAATGTGAATTTTTTTTTTATATAAGATGTGTTTTAGTGATAAACTCAGCGTTGTTTTAGTGCCATGCGGTCGCTGGGTGTGAGGGGTTTGATGGGGTTCTGTATATCAGATTTTAGCTCAGGGTTGAGCAAGTAAAATCTTGGGGGAGGTGTGACGCATGTCGAGTATGAGCATGCTGTACAGAACGCCCAGTCAGGCCCCACTCTCGCTAGGATCGTCAGGGCAGGAACTTTGGCTGTAGTCTGTGTAGAGTTTCCTAACTCAGTTTATGTGAACCGTTGTACTATAAGTATTATCATTATGTATTTTGTTTTCTTCTAAGTCAACGAGTTCTATTTTATATCATTAGATATAAGTATTGTGTGTGGGACTTGTATGTAATGATGAGAGGAGAGAGAGAGAGATATTACGTGGCGGGGGTCAGTGAGTGCGCCACGCGGGCCGGTAGGCCTAATTCCCTCCTTCCTCCTCCCTTCCTCCCTTTCAGCGCGTGGGAAGTTCTTTGTCGATCCCAGATTGAGAGAGAATATGACGTCATGATTGCCAGTGGGCGGTCCTTAGTAGTTGGCGTTATGCTCACTAAAGGGCCGAGTATAAAAAGGGAGGTCCCGCCGCATTTTCCTCAGAACTCATCAGGCAAAGCGACCTCTCATATCCCTTGCAACTATCCATATTCTTCCGACTGATGTGAACTTTCTCTACTCTCTGAACAGCCTATCTTCTTCGCTTCTCGTCCCTGTTTAACCTCCATGACCCCTTTGGTGCAGATTTAGTCAGCCAAAGTATTATCGCTTGAGTTCTCACGAGATAAGTGCCTGTTAGATAGCCTATTTTTGGAAGGGTTAACTAGAATAGGATTGATTGATGTTTGTTGCACTCGTATATGTATTTCCCTGTGTACTATTATTCATGTTCCTGTTTTCTGCTGGTTTAGGTAATGCTAGACTGGGATAGGGTTCCTCGAGTTGTGATTTCCTATGAGTGCTAGGTTGGTTGAACCAGCACAATTGCAACGGAGACGTGGGAAGCCTAGGGGGTCTTTTTGATTGTGTACCGTGGGAGTTTAGCACTGTGTTGCGAGTGAGGGCTTTTGCCTGTGCCACCCAACACTGTGCTATCTCATTTGCTTGACTTTGAGAGGATCGCCAGGAGAGAACCAGATACTAGTGATCTGGATCTCTCAAGAGAGCATCCCGTCAATTACCGTAATTTGGCCGCACAGTCTTAAGGACCTCGCTAGGCTACGAGCCGCTTGCTCAGCCAGTGTCTCTTAACCTTAGATATCCCAGCTAGACTTTGCTCGACCAGCAGATACAGCATAGTATTGAAGCTTCTCCTTATGTATATTATTGTTTAAGCACTATTGATTTCATGTGTGGCACGCTTAGCTACTTCAGAGATTAGTGGCCCACGAGCACAATCTTAGTAGGCTATTGCCAGTGCATTGTCGGAGTACTTCTTCTTAATGTTTGCCATATCCTATTGCTTATTCTTATAATTCTTCTTATGTCAATTTAAAGCCTTTAATTACCAGTGAGTTATTCATTAAATTGCTGTTCAAAATCCGATACTTACTTCTTATGAGTATTCGAGAAGCATCTAACTTATCAGAAGATTCCTTGCTTGATGCTCGAGGACTATTGTTTAACGTAACGTAATAGTGCCGATCCGAAGTAGAGGGTGGAGGACTTCTTAAGTTCTTAGTTCAAGGGTGGATTACTTCGGCTTCGGCCAACACTATTCTTTAGTGTTGTAGTACTTTCTTCTTTGTTTGATTGTTGACCAGACTAGATAACTCCCGTCTTGCTATTAGTCTGTTGTGTGAAACGCTAGTACCGAGTTCTTGTATACCCCGTTATAGCAGATAGAACTCTGGAGGGTAGTGGCGTTTTTTGTTCGGCTGGCAGTACTCTGGGGTTGGGATCGTGTGTTTCCGTTGTGGCAGCGAGCCATACTCGAGTCCTGTGTAAGAGCCCTAGTGTACCCGAGTGCCCGGTCGTAACAACTTCCTCACCCTATAAACTCTGGTGTTCCTCAGGGCTCTGTCCTATCTCCTATTCTCTTTCTAATTTTTATAAATGATCTCCTTAACTGTACCTTAATTCCCATCCATTCATATGCAGACGACTCAACCTTACACTACTCCATTAGTTTTTCAGAACGCCCCAGCCAGCAATCCCTCAACAACAAACGTAATGAAGCCATAGAACTCTTAAATTCTGATCTAAATACTATTTCCAATTGGGGCAGAGAAAACCTTGTTAACTTTAATGCTTCCAAAACCCAATTTCTCCATCTATCTACCCGTCAGGATCTCCCAGCGGACTATCCCTTATTCTTCAACAATACAAAAATCAACCCTTCATCTTCTCTCAATATTCTTGGTGTCTCTTTTTCTTCTGCTCTCATTTGGAAGGACCATATTACCAGTCTTGCTAAGGCAGCCTCCCAGAAGCTGGGTGTGCTCAACCGCCTTAGGGGGTTCTTTTCCCCTGCACAGCTTCTTGCTCTGTACAGGGGCATAGTGCGCCCTTGTATTGAGTATTGTTCACATGTGTGGGGAGGTTCCTCTCACACCGCTCTCCTAGACAAAGTTGAAAGGAAGGCCTTTCGTATCATTAACTCCCGTCCACTCACCAACTCTCTGCAATCTCTCTCTCTCCGCCGCAATGTTGCATCTCTCTCGCTATTCTATCGCTACTATAATAATCAGTGTTCTTCAGAGCTATCCCAGTGCATACCACCTCCTTTACGTAGGGCACGTGGTACCCGTCTTGCAACTCAATCCCACCCCTACTCTGTGCAACTCTCCAACCCAAGAGTGAAACGTTACTCTCAAACTTTCTTCTACTCAACAGCTGAGCTCTGGAACTCTCTCCCAGAATCAGTCTTTCCCTCTTCCTATGACTTAAATTGCTTCAAACTCCGTGTGTCCAGGCATTTTGGCTCGAACGTCCCTTGATTTTGGCCCTGTCACTCTTTCAACTATGGGGGAGGCACTCGCTATAGGCAGTTATGCCTTTTGCCTCCCTCAATCACATAGAAAAAAAAAAAAAAAAAACGAGCCCATCCTCGCGAGGGAGCGAGCTGTCGCTTCAAACAGTCTACTACACCAAAATCACCACCCATAACGAGGGGCGCCACGCTCCTTGGTGCCGCTAGAAGAGTGGCGAACACATCAAAAGTATCAAAAGTAAGTAAGAAAGTAAGTATGATGCAAATTCTAGAGGATGGTGATGTAATAGACGTGGTATATTGCGATTTTATGAAGGCCTTCGATAAGGTCCCACATAAAAGGTTAATAGAGAAAGTTAGAAGCTATAATATAGGGGAAAAATGTGTGAAATGGATAGAAGCCTTCCTGAAAGATTGGAGACAGAGGGTACTGGTGAATGGAATAGGCTCAGGGTGGAGGGAAATTACAAGTGGGGTTCCTCAGGGATCTGTGTTGGGACCACTACTGTTCGTTATATTTATCAACGACTTACCTGAAGTTATAACTAATGGAAGTGAGGTATACCTGTATGCGGATGACACTAAGCTGTATAGAAGAGTGAGGAGTAAGGAAGATGTGGGTTTGCTTCAAGGAGATGTGGAGGGCATGAAGGGATGGTCTGAGCATTGGTTAATGCCTTTTCATCCAAAAAAATGCAAGTACATGCGGATTGGGACAAGCAAGATAGACAAGGTAGGATACAGTATGCATGAAGCGATGGAGGAAGTGAATGCAGAAAAGGATATAGGAGTAGTGATAGACAATAAGTTAAATTTCTCAGAACATTTAGCGGAAAAGATAAACAAAGCCAATAGAATTGTAGGGCTGATAAGGAGGACATTTGTGTCACTTGACGAAGAAATCTTCAGGAATCTCTATACAGCGCTGGTTAGGCCGCACCTGGAATATGCGAACCAGGTGTGGGCTCCATATATGGTAAAGGATATAGAAGCAGTGGAGAAAGTGCAGAGGAGAGCTAGCAAGCTAGTACCAACGTTGAAGAACGCGGGCTATGAGCAGAGGTTGAGGACACTGGGGCTTCCGACATTGGCATATAGGAGAAAGAGAGGGGATATGAAAGAGACTTTTAACCCTTTCACGTCCTTGACGCAATTTTGAGCCTATTAGGGATACTTTAAAGCCTTTCTTACCGTCAGGGGTATTTATAAACCTTTAGTTTATTTACTTCAACCGCTGCAGTTGTCTTTGAGTTAGCTGTGGGCAGAAAACTAATTTTGGAGAGGTAATTATAAGAGTGAGAGAACTCTATTTATTATTGCTAATCTGGCAACCTCTGCATCATATGGTCGTGAGAGGGTTAAGATAGTGTCAGGAAAGTATGATGAGGATGTGTGTGAAGGTATCTTCTTGATGCGGGAGGGAACAAGAAGACACTCAAAGAAAATTTACAAAGAAAGAAATAGGCTTGAGAAGGCAAAGAACTCATTTTGTGATAGAGTGGTAAATGAGTGGAACGCACTGCCCCAGTATGTAGTCGATTCCGAATCAATAAGGGAGTTTGAAAGTAATCTTGATAAAGCATGGGGAAGACAAGATTTGAAGTTTGATTATAAAGCAAAAATACAGAATAGTAAAAAAATTGCGTCTGCTACCACCGCCGCCAACACCGTGAACGACCGCAGCAGTGCAAGTACTGGTACTGAGCTGGATACACAGGCCTAGTTTGCCTTTTTCCAGAGGATCTACTGTAAGAAACTGTAAATATGATATGTATTTTTCCGGCGTTTTCGACAGTCACTTCAAAACCCCATAAAGTGGTAGTCACACGAAGGGTTTCTTTCCATAACTTCTCCGGCAACTCAATCCCAGCCACGTCTGAATTAAGGGCACATGGCCCGTTTTTATGGTCCCCCTTCTTCCTCATGCTTAACCCCATTAGTTTTCAGATTGTATGACATTCGGTCCATTAGTTTGTCGATTTTAATACCATTCGCCCCATTTCGTTGTCAATTTCAAGACCTTTAATGCCATTTTGGTGTCGATTTTTTCCTGGCGAGCGATAGCGAGCCTGTAATTTTAAGAGTAATCGGCCTTCAACGGGGACATTTTTCTACCGAAAAATGTACAAATTTATCTTCAAGGGGGTCTAGGGGGTGTTTTTCTAAGCTTGATGGAGGTCTAGGGAGGAAACTAAAAAATAAATGAATACATGAATTAATAGACAACAAAACCGGTCACTGTCCCCTTAAAGTTGTGTTGGAATTTACCCATCTAAAATAATCTACTTCAGTCTAGTTGAAATATCTTCCCCTGATTGTCTCACACTTGCTTGCAAAATAGAAAACTACTACACCACTTCTACATATTAATACGTTGTATTCATAGTTGACGATATATTACATAAACAAATCCTTTCACAGTTGATTCATCAAGACTTATATGATAACGTTTCGCTCTGTTAGCTGCATATATTAGTCTAGTAGCATGGTTGATGGAGATAGGTTACCCAGGCCACCCAGGTGGCAGGGAATGAATGAAAGGATTGAGGAAAATGAGGTGAAAGAAGCAGTGAAACAAATGAAAGCGGGAAAAGCAGGTTTGGATGGTATTGCTGTGGAGTGTATAAAGAAGGGTGGAGATGTGATAATAGATTGGTTGGTGAGACTTTTCAATGTGTGCTTTGTGATGGCAAGGGTACCAATAGACTCGAAGAGTGCATGTATTGTGCCGTTGTACAAGGGGAAGGGAGATCGGCAGGAGTGTTCAAATTATAGAGGTATTAGTTTATTGTCAGTGGTTGGAAAGCTGTATGGCAGGGTGTTGATAGAGAGGATAATAAAATGTACGGAAGTTGCAATAGGAGAAGAACAGTGCAGTTTTAGGAGGGGAAGAGGGTGCGTGGATCAGATGTTTGCAGTAAGACAGTTATGCGAGAAGTATTTAGAGAAGCATAAGGATATATTTTGGGCTTTTATGGATTTGGAAAAAGCGTATGATCGTGTGGATCGTGAAAGCAATGTGGAAGGTGTTAAGGATTTATGAATTTGGAGGAAATTTGTTGGAAGCAGTTAAGAGTTTTTATGAAGGGAGCAGAGCATGTGTTAGAGTAGGAAATGGTGAGTTGAGTGAATGGTTTGAGGTAAAGGTAGGTTTGCGACAGGGTTGTGTATTGTCACCATGACTTTAATATGTTTATGGATGGTGTGGTGAGGGAGGTGAAAATGAGAACTATGGGAAGAGGATTGGGTGTAGTAAGAAAGAATGGTAGAGATTGGGAGTTGAATCAGTTGCTGTTCGCTGATGACACAGCATTGGTGACAGATTCTGAGGAGAAACTGCAGCGGGTAGTCAAAGTGTTTGGAGTGGTTTGTGGGAGGAGGAAACTGAAGGTGAACGTCAATAAAAATAAAGTAATGGTGTGTAATAGGGGTGATCATAGGGTGAATCTAGATGTGAGGCTGGATGGGGAAATATTGGAACAAGTAGAGTGTTTTAAATATCTAGGAGGAACGATAAGCAGGAGTGGAGGTATGGAAGTGGAGGTAAAACAGAGAGTGTGTGAAGGAAGGAAAGTTTTCGGAGCAATGGGAAGTATGTGGAAGACGAGAAATCTCGGAATGAAAGTAAAAAGTGCAATGTATCAAGGAATTGTTGTGCCAACAGTGATGTATGGGGCTGAGATATGGGCTCTGAAGAAAAAGGCGAGACGAAAGCTGGATGTGATGGAGATGAGCTGCTTGAGGAGTATGTGTGGAGTTACTCGTAGAGACGGATTGAGGAATGAAGAGATACGTAGGAGAGTGGGGCAGCAGGAACATTTGTCAGCCAGAGTGGACAGAAGGGTGCTGAGCTGGTATGGTCATGTTGAACGAATGGGAGATGAAAGGCTTACAAAGAGAATATATGAGTCAGATACAAGGGGAGATAGAAGGGCAGGAAGACCCCCATTGAGATGGAGATACTGTGTAAGACAAGCTTTGGAATAGAGCAGGCAAAGGAAGTGGTAATAAACAGGAATGAATGGAGAATGCTTGTGAATAGTTGAGTGAACACGTGGTCATTTGGAGGAAGGGGCCGGGCGCAAGTTGGACTAGATAATAGTCCATCAGGCGCCTGGCCCGGGGAGACGATTAATATGAAGGGTGCGCCTGGAAGTGTGGTGGGCGGGCTTGTGGCTTTGGCTCCGCTACATGTCTGCCTGCCGAGATCGGAGCCTCTCCGGGTGGTCGGGGGAATACTGGAGCGACCTTGGTGACCCTGGTCTCTGGGTATTCTCCTGGGTGACCTAGATGTGTGTGAATTTTATGTTTTGTCTGTGTTTGTTCGCTGTTTTGTCTTGTGTTTTGTGTTTTCCTGTTCTTGCTCTGTCTTGAGTCGGCCACCCCCAAGAAAGAAAAAAATAATAATAATAAAATAGAGGAAAAAAAAATAGGAAAAGTGGGGATTGGGCCTGAGCATATAGATAGATAGATATAGCATCAGAATGAACGTTATGTAGGAGTTTCACCAACAATCCTCAATATATATATACGGTAGCCTATACAGTATATACTGTATACTGTATATATATATATATACAGTATATATATATATATATATATATATATATATATATATATATATATATATATATATATATATATATATACAGTATATATATATACTGTATATATATATATATTTTTTTTTTTTTTTTTTTTTTTTTTTTTTTCTATATTCCAACTTACTTCCTCTCGGGCATAGGCTGAGAGCCTTAACATTCACCGCTTTACAATGAACAGTGAAGCCCGTGAGGTCTTGTTCCAGTCTAGGGAGTGAGACATGTGAAGCACGTAGAGTACAACGAGCACCTGCCATCTTGCCTTCACATGAGGCACGGTGCTCACTCATGGCCCGAAACGACCCCATCTCTGAAGCCATCTCGTTCCCGTGCTTCACTGTCTCACCCTCTACACTCGGACTCTCACACTTACACACACACAACGCCACCTGTTGAGCAGATAACTCACCTATATATATATATATATATATATATATATATATATATATATATATACAGTATATATATATATGTTTAACGTTATCACTGGAAATGGAGCCCAAATACATAGACACACATTGTTTGTCAAGTATTGCCCCCCCCCCCCCCCCCCAATTTTTTTTTTTTTTTTTTTTATGTGATTCCATGACTAAATGATTTTCACATGGGTTTTACCGTGGTCTTGGGCCTTCTTATTTTTTAGGATAAGCCAGTTGAATCGTAAACTAATTTATCGATATTGCTTACTGAGCTGGAATTTGGCAATCATTATGCTATAATATGACCTAGAGAAATAATTTATGTTATATTCTGGGTAAAAACAACGTATTATAGTGGTAAGTCAAGAGTCTGAAATAGCTGTCCTTTTTCTATTGCTTAATTAGCCTACATAAAAAACACAAAAGATGTATACATTAGTTCAGAGTATACTGTATATGAGTATATATTGAATCAGCACATTATACTAAAGAATAAATGTTTTCAGAGAAAAGTATTATATAATTATTATATAATATATATTTTTATGCCAAGTCTATTTCACTTCTTGAGTACCCGGTACTGTATAACGTATTTATGGCAGGTACTTGTTACGAATGATATCAATAAATAATAAGTAAACTATTCAAACACTACATTTACCGATTCATAACCCTTCGTTAATAGAGTATACATTTGTCAAGACATGATCACGGGACAAGTTAAACAAATAAGTGTCCCAAATTAAAGTGTTCACATATTTATGTGTAATGTTGTTTAAAGTGAGCAACATTATTTATTATCACTAACACTCCATTTACGAATAATGTTGGTTAAATAGCCTACAGCCAGCTCTCCAATAACTATGACCCAGGTTCATGTATTGGTAACTGTACCACCAAAACCAATATTATCATCACTACCGCTTTCTACCACTACAACTTATTCCCACTACCACCACCACCACTACCATTACCACCAAGACCAATAGTATCACCACCACTACCATTTACTCCTAATACCACTACCATTTACTCCCACTACCACCACCACTTACTCCAATTACCACCAAGATCAATAATGTCACCACTTACCCTTACTCCCACTACCACCACCACCACCACTTACGCCCACTACCACCACCACCACTTACTCCCACTAACACTACCACACTACTACCACCACCACTATCACTTACTCCCACCACCACTACCATTACCACCATCACCACCACCACCACTATTACTTACTCCCACTAACACTACCACCACCACCACTATCACTTACTCCCACCACCACTACCATTACCACCACAACCACCACTATCACTTACTCCCACTAACACTACCACCACTTACTCCCACTAACACCACCACCACCACCACTTACTCCCACTAACACCACCACCACCACTTACTCCCACTAACACCACCACCACCACCACCACTTACTCCCACCACCACTACCATTACCACCACCACCACTATCACTTACTCCCACTACCACCACTACCAACACCACCACAACGACTATCATCACCACTACAGCTTACTCCCACTACCACTACCACTACCACCACAACCATCACCACTACTGCTTACTCCCACTCCCACTATCACTACCACCACCACTACTGCTTACTCCCACTACCATCACCACTACTGCTTACTCCCACTACCATTACCACTACCATCACCACTACTGCTTACTCCCACTACCATTACCACTACCATCACCACTACTGCTTACTCCCACTACCGGGTAGGTGCCCAACCCCGAAAGGGTTGAAATAGGGTAGCTATCCCCACCGCCAAAGGTGGCTTTCTAGGGCCTTTCCTAGCTGATGCTGAGAGGATTGGGTTCTAGTCATGTGGTGATGGGCTGGTCTATCAGAGTGAGAACTGAGCGATCTCTGCCATACCCATAGCTTACTCTGACTGTTCCTTTTACTTATATATTTACTAGATCTCAAGTGACGGCGTCTCTTCCGTGGATTGACCTCCCAATCTACCAAGATTGGAAGCCAAAGCGTCACATTTTTCTTTTGCCCCTCAACTTTCTCTTAATAATTGCTGAGGGGCACAGGACCCTGGGTGGGGCTTTGGTTTCCCTGGCGTTTCTGCACCCTCCTCAGCTCCCCGCCATGGAGTGGCTTCGGTCACCCAGGCTTTATTGTGGTCGGCAGGGAGGGTTCTGTTGGGGCACATGGTTATGGCCTTGGCCTTGTTCGGGGCCTTGGGGCTGTTCGGCCAGGCAGCTTGGGGAACAACAACAACAACAACAACTCCCACTACCACTACCATCACCACTACTGCTTACTCCCACTACCGGTCCTGATGTGGCGGCGTCTATGCCGTGGGACCACCTCCCGGAGCTGCCAACCGCGGATGGCTGCCAACCGCGGATGGCTGCCGACCCTCCACGGCCGGGGACAAGATCAACGACCAGTGGAGGACAACCGGATGCCGGCCACGGGGAGCAGTTTCGGGAGCCAAACCATAACAACCATCCCCTGCCCCCTCCCTGGGGCACGGGTCCTTGGAGCGGCTTCGGTCGCGCCGGGAATTTCCACACCTCTCACACCACACACACACATCACACAGTTTTTCCTACACCGAGAAATGACTCTCCGGCTGTCATTTCTCGAAGACTTCTTCTAGCCGGAGACATTGAGAGCAACCCAGGACCCACGTACACATACATATGTCCAACTTGCTCAAAACCCATCACTTCGAGTCGCCACACTAAGGGTTCAGTTCTCTGCAATTCATGCGGGAACTGGACCCACTTCACCTGTACAACACTTGCCTCCAAGAAATACTACACGAACACCTGGACCTGTTCCTCATGCCCCTCCCTCTCCCAGTCAAATCCCTCGCCTAAAACCCGTCCACCTCTCCTCCCCAACCCACCTAGCCTTCCCATATCATCCACTTCCCCCCCCTAAAACCCGTCCACCTCTCCTCCCTAACCCACCTAACCTTCCCATACCATCCACATCCTCAACTCAACACACTACACCCTATCCTAATCCATTCCAACCCCCATCTCCTGCTCCCCAATCCCCACACCCACCTAACCCATCCCAACCCCCAGCCCCTCCCTCACCCCCACCCCCCCCCTCACCCCCACCCCATCCTCGTGCAGCAGCACCCAACATACATCGTGCACATAACATTAATATTCTCCAATTGAACATAGATGGCATCAACACAAAGAAACACAAACTCTCACACTTCATCAACAACACAACATACACATTGCCATCTTACAAGAAACAAAACTCCGCACAACACAAAAAACACCCACATTTCATAATTTCACCACCATCAGACAAGACCGGGCTGTCGGCGGGGGCGGTGGACTCATCACCCTGGTACACAAAGAAATATCATACATAGTAACCAGTGTACAAACCAAATCCCTCTTCCCCCCAAATGATAACACAACAGAAATACAATCAATTAAAATACACACTGGCAACACCTCCAACATAACCATCATAAACACATACATCCCTCCCCAAACATCCCCTACAGTACCAAATGAATACAGACCACACTTACAACACATCACAAACACCCCTCACCTCATCCTGGGTGGTGACTTCAACGCCAAGACGTCGGCCTGGTTTGTCGACAACCCCGACACAGACAGAGGGCTGGTACTACAAAACCAAACAGATAACCTCATCATCATTAACGACATCCATCAACATACCCATATTCCTCACCAAGCCCTCTATAACCCATCATCTCCAGACATCACCTTTTGCTCCCCAGAACTCGCCCCCACAACATCCTGGAGGGTGGTCAGAACCTTAGGCTCGGACCACCTCCCGATCATTATCACCACCAAAACCTAACTCACCCCAGCTAGCCACAAACACACATACACCAATTATAAAAGAGCTAACTGGGAAGCATTCACAAATGAGACAGAACAACACTTCACAACTCTAAACAGTACACCCATCACTAATATCAACAATGCTGTACACATACTCAATAAAACTATCCAAAACGCTGACAAGAAACACATTCCAAGAGGTAACAGAAAAAGACACAACCCCAACTTCACACCAGAAATTCAAAACCTCATCAGACAACGCGACATACTGAAACACTCCCCAGCACCTGTGACGTTAACCACTCCGTTAGAACCGCATGGCTTGTCCTACAGTGACTCGCTAGGATTGCCAGGGCAGTGGATGGGGCTACAGTTTATGTATTAGAGTGTGCTTTATTTCATATGAAAGCTTGTGTCATGGGCAGTCCAGAAAGGCTCTTTGTTTTCACCCATGTCAAGGCTTTATATATTTAATTGTAAAGTATATGTTTTATCATTAACTAGTAATGATGGGATCTGGGAGAGAGAGAGAGAGTAGAACAGAGTGAGAGGGAGCGCGCAGTGTTTTTATCCCGCTCGATGACATCACGGCTGGCTGCCTCGTGGGGGTTGGTTGAGAGAGGTCCTTCCCATGCTGCTAGCTCCCTTGCTAGTGGCTAGAGGACTTGTAACCGCTTTTTTCCCACGCGGCTCGAGCTAGTGCGAGTATATATACAGTTCCTCGCCACTCTCTCCCTCAGATCTGGTTTCTAGAACGCATCCATCTTTATCCCTTGCTACCTGTTCCCCGCTCCGCACCTGAGAATCTTTTCCTCTGCCTACCTCTCTCTTTTTTCATATCTTTCACCACCTTTTATTAATATTATACCCCCTCTGGTTAACTCTGCAAAATCAGCTTCATGCTGGCCAGTTGTATTGTGCGTTAAGGTCTGATATAACCCATGTATGTTAGTTGTTAAGATAAGTGGATCACGAAGCATTGGTTGGCATTTATATTGTTTAAGTACCGCGTCCTATAATTATTAGTGTTCTGCTAGATTAGATAATGCTAGACTAGGGGTCTGATATTATAAGGTATTGTTTCCTATGAGTGCTGGCTTTAGGAAAAAGCTGCACGACATACCTGAGAACTGGAGTTGATTGAGTAAATTCTAGTCTGTGTGCCATTGAGAGTAGAGCATGCACGAATGAGGGCTTTTTGCCTATACCATTCTGCACTGTTCTAAGCTCGTTGTTTGTCTTTGAGGTACGCCAGGAGAACGCTTAATACTTCGGTATTAAGGTTTCTCAAGAGAGCTACCCTTCCCTATATCGTAATATTTGATGCACAGACTTGAGATTTGCACTAGGCTATGCGGCATGCCATGCGCACCAGTATCTCGTATCATTGACTCTAGCTAGACTTTATCAGTCACAGTAGACATTAAGTATATTAACCTAATTACTCTTTTTATGCATACCCATTTATGATTACACAAGCATTTCGCAGCCTAGTTTGATGTATGGAGACACAAACGACTTAGGCTCTTTTTGTTGATAGGAATACTGCATTGTCGTGGCGATTATTATTGTTGTAGCGTTTAGGATATTCTTAGCCCCGACTGCATTATATATCCTGCCTTTTTGTGTGCATAGCCTGCACGAGCATTGTTCCGCTGCCTGCCTTTTTGGGTTCCATTTCCGATACGAGCATCTTTATAGCATCTAACATTTAAAGAAGATTCCTTGTTGGTGTTGAAGGACTTTAGTGCACTTTCTTTCATGCAGGAGTGCCTGACATTTATTGATTAAAGTAACGTAAGCTGTAACTTCTCTTACCACCTTACTTTACATACCATAACCAAGCACCTTCGGTTATAGGTAGTAATAGGCTGTTTTCACATAACATTAAGCCTAGAGTAGACGCACATTTATTGAGAGTTTGATAGCCTATTATTGCATATAGAACTCTGTAGAGTATTTGTGTTCTTTGTTCACTGGGAATATACATCAGAGGTTGGAGCTAGCGCTTTCCGTTGTAACATTTATGCCATTACTAGTCCAATGAATAAGAGCCCTGATATATTTGAACCCCAGTCGTAACAAATGGCGACCTTCCCTAGGATTTGGTGAACCTACATTTATTAGCAGGGAACATTTGTTGTTTTGGAGAATATTTTGCGGGGATCAGCAAGAATAATTTTGTTTTGCAACATAGTATAGCCCTTGAGTATTTCCGAGAATTTTTGTGTGTATATTGAGGTATAAGAGTTTGGGGTACTTCTTTTCTGAATATTGATTTGTGAGCATCATGTCTTATACCGGATCAGAGGAGAATGGAGACACAGTACGTAATGTCGAAACTGAGGAACAGCAGTATGATGATATGGTTAATCAGGTGAACTGTGAGGAGGATGCTAGGATATTTTTGCAATGGCCTGTTACTGCCGAGCGGTTGGAGGGTATGGATCGGTACGGTCTTCAATGCCTGGCCACAGCTATCGGTCATGCGGTTACTAGCAGCATGACCAAGGATAACTTGATAACGTGTGTACTGGGCAGGGTCACTGGTGAGCGAGATGGGTTGAGTGCTCAGAGCCCTTCGGCCATGCTTCCCCTACACTCGACTCCCAGCCATCCCAGTAGTTTGCCGACCCCGGGTACGCTTCCGCAGTTGGGTGGTGACTGGCAGGGTGGGTTGCCTCTGGGGGTACCACCGGTAATTTCAAACATTGTAGCACTTTCACCTCCTCAAGGGTTAACTCCAGAATTATTGCTTCAGCTCGAATTAGCTAAGATCCAGCAGCAAATAGAATTAGCCAAAATAGAAGAGAGAAAAACTATCAGTCATGAGCACATAGAGCTAGCAAAAATCCAAGCTGAGTCGACTAGGTACTGTGCCGACATGGACGTAGAGAAGTCGCGAGTAGAGGCAACGGGACAGCGACTTGGGGCTGGTAACCGTGTTCATGAGCAGTCTCTCTCGCACTTATTGAAACTGGTTCCGGTGTTTGATGAGAGTGGTGTAACAGAATTTTTCACACGCTTTGAGAAGAAGTGCCAGGAACACCAGTGGCCAGAGAATAAATGGGCAGCACTTGTATCCTCTAGATTAATAGGCAAGGGTCTTAAAGCCTACGATGTGTTACCTTTGGAGTTATGTATTGTGTACGAGGATCTCAAGGAGGCTGTCCTGAGGGCTTACGAACTGCAACCAGAAACGTATCGTTTGAAGTTCCGGGGTGTAACTAAGGGAAGAGATAGCACCTTTTTGGAACACGCCCGGGACTTGTCCAATGCTATGGGGAACTGGCTCCGATCTGAGAAGGTCACACCATTTGATGAAATTAAGCAGTTAATGATGTTGGAGCAGTTCTTTAAGAGCACAGGCGGTGATCTAACTTTGAACTTGAAGGAGAAAAACCCCAGAACTTTAGTCGAAGCAGCAGAAATGGCTGATCGACGGCTGTCGTTGATTCGGGGTTGCGGGTCCTCACAGAAGTACGATGTAAGTGCTAAGGACCGTTATCCTTCCCCTCCCCGTAACAATGACACATTTAAACAGAAGAGCCATGAAACTAAAACTGAATCCAAACCTTACACCACACCGTATGTGAAAAGTCAGGGGCCTTTTACATCACAGTATAAGCCGAAACCGAAATTTATGTGTTTTAGTTGCCACCAGGAGGGTCATAAGGCAAATGAGTGCCCTAGTCGACCTCCTCCGGCAGCCGTGTCTTTTGCTCACGGCATTGGAGTGTTCAAGAGGACATCGGAGTTTGTTAGAGGCATTTCTTCCGAGGTAAATACACTGCCAGTGCAGAAGGATCCGGAAGGCTTATTCCCTGTCCGTGATGCCTTTAGTGACCACAGGGGACTCGGTTGTGTGGAGTGGGGGGGTAGAAGACATGAGGTGAGAATTTTGCGTGACACTGGGGCATCGCAAACATTGTTGAGAAATTTCACTGGTAAACCTGTCAATACGGCGCGGGTGGTTGTGGTTCAGGGAGTTAATGCGACAAGGTCATACCCGCTTGTAAGAATGAAGGTGGAAGTTGATGGTGTGACTCGGGACCTGGATGTAGGAATTGTGGAGAAGTTACCTGTTGGGGGCATCGACCTCCTTCTCGGCAACGACTTTGCGGGACCTACTTCTGAGGCTCCACCCTTGGTCGTTGCCGAGAAGCCGGCCGACGTGAGTAGGGAGGAGCAGGAGTGGGTTGAGAAGTGTCCGGTGCAGCCTATGGCGTGTGTTGTCACCGGAGATCCTGCATCCAGGGAGTCACATTCTGGTCAGCAATCTTTAGATCAGCGGAGGAAGGGTACCGAGAAGGGGTTGAAAGTTGATGCGGTTGAGAGTTTAGTATCAACGGACCTTCTCGGGGACTCATTATTAGGACCACATTTCGAGTCTGGAGAAGACCCAGTAACTGTTCCTGAAGGGGCAGAGGATGGGCTTAAAAAGACGAAAGAGTTGAAGGAGGACATTGATGCACAGTCGGGAGATGTAGCAACAAGGTACCCTGACGCGTACCCTATGAGAAATGGGTCGGCGAAGACGGTGGTCCGAAGCTAGCTAGTGTATTTTTCCCGGTATGGTTACCCGCAGGGGATTCAGTCAGTCCAGGGACCCAACTTCACTTCTAGCCTCTTTGTTCAAGCAATGCCGCAGCATGAGATTGTTGGGGTTGTGTCATCTGCATATCATCCGGAGAGCCAGGGTGTGTTAGAGCGATGGCACTCAGCCTTGAAATCTGTGCTTCGTTGCTGTTGCTTTGAGAATGGGAAGGATTGGGATCTTGGCCTGCCATGTGTTTTGTATGCTGTGCGGGAGGTACCTGGGGTCGTCTTTGGACACCGTGTCAGAGGGCCTCTCCATATGGTTGAAGAAGTATGGGAGGGCACAGAAAAACCTTGTTCTATGCTCAAGTGTGTCCTCGACAGTCGAGAACGGATGTTGCGCAGTCTGGAGTTGGCTGGCCGTAATTTGACTAGCTCTCAGGCCCTCAGGAAGGACAGGTACGACCTCAAGGTTGAACTCAGGGAGTTTCACGTGGGTCAGGTGTTGATTCTACTCCCCCTTGTAGGTCACCCCTTATCCGCGAAGTACGCTGGTCCTTATAGGGTGGTTGAGGAGCTATCAGACCTGGTTTACTTGGTAGCCACTCCAGACAGACGGAAGCGCAATCAGTTATGTCATGTTAATCCCATGAAGGTGTATGGGAGGCACCCCCCTGAGCCTCTCACTGTGCCTGTGATGACGTTTAGCAGTCAAGGTGGAGAAGGAGAACGGGACAGTCAAGCTCAGGTGGAGGATGACTGGAAGGATAAGAAGTTCAAATGGGCGCCTGAGTGTGAGAAGGTGTTTAGAGAAGTAAAACACCTGTTGTGCACTCACCCGATCCTCAGGGCCCCTGACTTTAGCCTACCTTTCCAACTAGCAACGGAGGCTAGTGGTGTGGGGGCTGGTGCCGTCCTTGTGGAAAAGGACGATGATGGGCTGGAGCATCCTGTTAGTTTCTGCTCGGAGAAGTACAATTCGGCCCAGGGGAGCTGCTCTGTTGTCGAGGAGGAGCTGCTAGCGGTTGTGCTTGCGCTGGGGCATTTCGAGGTCTATGTTCCAGCCTATGGTCTGGTCGTTGTAGTTTACCCAGATCATCACCCTCTCAAGTTCTTGGACCAGTTTCACAATCGGAATATGAGGCTGACCAGGTGGTCACTAAGGTTACTGGTATATAACCTGAACATACGCCATATTGCCGGTTGTGACAACGTGGTTGCAGATGGTCGTTCAAGGGTATATGATCCTGGGTAGATTGACACACGGGTAGCCTCCTGCTTTAGTTTGGATAGTATTTTGCGCTTGGTGCTTGTTGGCTCGCGGTTGTAGCCCAGCGTATTGGGTCGTAAAGCAGGAGTTGAGCGTTTGGTATAGAAGAAAAAACTAGGCTTGCCCCTATAGTGCAGCCGAAATAAACAAATTATAAACATAAAAATCAAATAAAAACTCTTTCTTTGATAGTTGAATTTTTGTTGGTATGTGAAAGCAGTAATTCTGAGTTGCACTCCTCTCAGAATGCTGGGCTAGAGAAGCTCGCTCTTGAGGAGCATAACTACATATAATTTAACCTATGGTGTTGGGGAGGGTTATAATTTTGAAAAATGTTTTGTTGAAGACCTGTGCCAGATATTTTACTGCCGCTGGGTGATGGGAAGTGGAGATATAGCATGGGTTCTAACCATCAGATTTTTGTGAGCCTTGGGGCCTCTGAGAAAAATCTTGGGGGGGGTGTGACGTTAACCACTCCGTTAGAACCGCATGGCATGTCCTACAGTGACTCGCTAGGATCGCCAGGGCAGTGGATGGGGCTACAGTTTATGTATTAGAGTGTGCTTTATTTCATATGAAAGCTCGTGTCATGGGCAGTCCAGAAAGGCTCTTTGTTTTCACCCATGTCAAGGCTTTATATATTTAATTGTAAAGTATATGTTTTATCATTAACTAGTAATGATGGGATCTGGGAGAGAGAGAGAGTAGAACAGAGCGAGAGGGAGCGCGCAGTGTTTTTGTCCCGCTCGATGATGTCACGGCTGGCAGCCTCATGGGGGTTGGTTGAGAGAGGTCCTTACCATGCTGCTAGCTCCCTTGCTAGTGGCTAGAGGACTTGTAACCGCTTTTTTCCCACGCGGCTCGAGCTAGTGCGAGTATATATACAGTTCCTCGCCAGTCTCTCCCTCAGATCTGGTTTCTAGAACGCATCCATCTTTATCCCTTGCTACCTGTTCCCCGCTCCGCACCTGAGAATCTTTTCCTCTGCCTACCTCTCTCTTTTTTCATATCTTTCACCACCTTTTATTAATATTATACCCCCTCTGGTTAACTCTGCAAAATCAGCTTCATGCTGGCCAGTTGTATTGTGCGTTAAGGTCTGATATAACCCATGTATGTTAGTTGTTAAGATAAGTGGATCACGAAGCATTGGTTGGCATTTATATTGTTTAAGTACCGCGTCCTATAATTATTAGTGTTCTGCTGGATTAGATAATGCTAGACTAGGGGTCTGATATTATAAGGTATTGTTTCCAATGAGTGCTGGCTTTAGGAAAAAGCTGCACGACATACCTGAGAACTGGAGTTGATTGAGTAAATTCTAGTCTGTGTGCCATTGAGACTAGAGCATGCACGAATGAGGGCTTTTTGCCTATACCATTCTGCACTGTTCTAAGCTCGTTGTTTGTCTTTGAGGTACGCCAGGAGAACGCTTAATACTTCGGTATTAAGGTTTCTCAAGAGAGCTACCCTTCCCTATAACGTAATATTTGATGCACAGACTTGAGATTTGCACTAGGCTATGCGGCATGCCATGCGCACCAGTATCTCGTATCATTGACTCTAGCTAGACTTTATCAGTCACAGTAGACATTAAGTATATTAACCTAATTACTCTTTTTATGCATACCCATTTATGATTACACAAGCATTTCGCAGCCTGGTTTGATGTATGGAGACACAAACGACTTAGGCTCTTTTTGTTGATAGGAATACTGCATTGTCGTGGCGATTATTATTGTTGTAGCGTTTAGGATATTCTTGGCCCCGACTGCATTATATATCCTGCCTTTTTGTGTGCATAGCCTGCACGAGCATTGTTCCGCTGCCTGCCTTTTTGGGTTCCATTTCCGATACGAGCATCTTTATAGCATCTAACATTTAAAGAAGATTCCTTGTTGGTGTTGAAGGACTTTAGTGCACTTTCTTTCATGCAGGAGTGCCTGACATTTATTGATTAAAGTAACGTAAGCTGTAACTTCTCTTACCACCTTACTTTGCATACCATAACCAAGCACCTTCGGTTATAGGTAGTAATAGGCTGTTTTCACATAACATTAAGCCTAGAGTAGACACACATTTATTGAGAGTTTGATAGCCTATTATTGCATATAGAACTCTGTAGAGTATTTGTGTTCTTTGTTCACTGGGAATATACATCAGAGGTTGGAGCTAGCGCTTGCCGTTGTAACATTTATGCCATTACTAGTCCAATGAATAAGAGCCCTGATATATTTGAACCCCAGTCGTAACACACCCCACACACAAGACATCACACAACAAATTCAAACACTCAACACCCAAACTAACAACAAAATACAAGAACAACAAAAACTAAATTGGAATAACTTCCTACAAACACTTGATCACAAAACAAACCACAAAAAACTCTACAAAACACTAAACAGCATCACACTTTCCAACAGCAACACAACACAATCACATGCTACAATCACAACAACAGACTCTACTCCTTCATGTAAACAACAAGCAAACACTCTCATCAATCACTTCTCACATGTCAGCCACCTAAAACCTCACAAAGACGACCGACATGTCATCCGACGGAAGAGACAATTCCCCACAGACCCTGACTATACACCCTTCACCAATCACCAGACAAAGCATATCATCAAAAATCTCAAGCACTCACCCGCCTGTGGCCTAGACAACATAAGCAACATACACCTCAGACACCTGGGACCACAAGGCATACAAGCACTCACTAACATATCAAACTACAGCTATTCACACAACACAATACCAGACATTTGGAAGCATGGTATCATCATCACATTCCCCAAACCCAACAAAGACCCCACGCTACCCTCCTCGCACCGCCCCATCACACTCCTTTGCTCCCCCTCCAAAGTCATGGAACGCCTAGTATTACAACTAATTACACCCGACCTACCCCTAGCTCCAACACAACATGGCTTTAGGCCACTGCACTCCACAAACACTCTTCTCACAGACCTTACACAAAGAGCTTTTGATGGCATCAACTCAGCTAGACCACCACACAGATCACTATTAGCCACACTCGACATTAGTAAAGCCTTCGATGCCATCCCCCGCCACAACCTAACAAACAAAATCTACAACACAAACATGCACAACAACACAAAAAGGTGGCTGGCCAACTTCCTAGCAGGCAGATGTGCACACGTATCTTTTGCCGGTCAGTCATCTAAAATCAGAAACTTTCCAAACGGAGTCCCACAAGGATCCGTCCTATCGCCCGCACTCTTCAATCTGTACATGCACGATATAACTACACCCAATACGCCCCCAATAAACTTAGCTTCCTATGCAGATGACATAACACTCACATGCATACACCATGACCCAAAAAGAGCAACAGATCTCCTTCAACCCTATCTCAACACACTACATGGCTGGTGCACTACAAACAGACTTAATCTAGCCCCAGCCAAATCCACCGCAACCCTGCTCACAAGCTGGACAGGAGAACACGAATACATCCCTCAACTCACCATAAACAACACATCCCAAACACATACACACACACCCAAAATCCTAGGAGTAACATATGATACTCATATGACATTCAAACAGCACACCACAAACATTAAAAAGAAACTGACACCCAGACTTAACGCCCTCAGGTCACTTGCTCACACAAAATTTGGACACAACAAAGAAACTACCACCACAGTATATAAACAATACATAAGATCAGTGATGGCATACGCAAGCCCAGCCTGGGCTTCTAACCTAGCTGAAACACATCATAAGACCTTACAGCCTGAAGATCATTACAGGCTGCACAGCTACTGCACCCACAGATCACCTACATCAAGAAACCAAAATCCTCAAAGTCAAAGACCATCTGGACATGAGAGGCACTCAATTCCTGGCAGCAGCCTCCACGAACCAAGACCACCCACTAAACTACATGGCAACACACCCACAGACACCAAGAAATATCAAAACAACACCCAGCACACGGTATCACACACAATTATTGTCCTCTCTCCCTCCCTGCCCACCCCGAACCAACTTCCAGAAGCACATCCATACTCATATTGTGACGCATGTCGAGTATGAGCATGCTGTACAGAACGCCCAGTCAGGCCCCACTCTCGCTAGGATCGTCAGGGCAGGAACTTTGGCTGTAGTCTGTGTAGAGTTTCCTAACTCAGTTTATGTGAACCGTTGTACTATAAGTATTATCATTATGTATTTTGTTTTCTTCTAAGTCAACGAGTTCTATTTTATATCATTAGATATAAGTATTGTGTGTGGGACTTGTATGTAATGATGAGAGGAGAGAGAGAGATATTACGTGGCGGGGGGTCAGTGAGTGCGCCACGCGGGCCGGTAGGCCTAATTCCCTCCTCCCTTCCTCCCTTTCAGCGCGTGGGAAGTTCTTTGTCAATCCCAGATTGAGAGAGAATATGACGTTATGATTGCCAGTGGGCGGTCCTTAAGTAGTTTGAGATATGCCGCTAGAGGGCCGAGTATAAAAAGAGAGGTTCTTGCCACCATTTCTTCAGAACTCATCAGGCAAAGCGACTTCTCATATCCCTTGCAACTATCCATATTCTTCCGACTGATGTGAACTTTCTCTACTCTCTGAACAGCCTATCTTCTTCCCTTCTCGTCCCTGTTTAACCTCCATGACCCCTTTGGTGCAGATTTAGTCAGCCAAAGTATTATCGCTTGAGTTCTCACGAGATAAGTGCCTGTTAGATAGCCTATTTTTGGAAGGGTTAACTAGAATAGGATTGATTGATGTTTGTTGCACTCGTATATGCATTTCCCTGTGTACTATTATTCATGTTCCTGTTTTCTGCTGGTTTAGGTAATGCTAGACTGGGATAGGGTTCCTCGAGTTGTGATTTCCTATGAGTGCTAGGTTGGTTGAACCAGCACAATTGCAACGGAGACGTGGGAAGCCTAGGGGGTCTTTTTGATTGTGTACCGTGGGAGTTTAGCACTGTGTTGCGAGTGAGGGCTTTTGCCTGTGCCACCCAACACTGTGCTATCTCATTTGCTTGACTTTGAGAGGATCGCCAGGAGA
This sequence comes from Lithodes maja, assembly GCA_037953745.1. Classification (NCBI taxonomy): domain Eukaryota; kingdom Metazoa; phylum Arthropoda; class Malacostraca; order Decapoda; family Lithodidae; genus Lithodes; species Lithodes maja. The sequence continues at coordinate 89,591 of JBAKBP010007316.1, forward strand.
GAACCAGATACTAGTGATCTGGATCTCTCAAGAGAGCATCCCGTCAATTACCGTAATTTGGCCGCACAGTCTTAAGGACCTCGCTAGGCTACGAGCCGCTTGCTCAGCCATTGTCTCTTAACCTTAGATATCCCAGCTAGACTTTGCTCGACCAGCAGATACAGCATAGTATTGAAGCTTCTCCTTATGTATATTATTGTTTAAGCACTATTGATTTCATGTGTGGCACGCTTAGCTACTTCAGAGATTAGTGGCCCACGAGCACAATCTTAGTAGGCTATTGCCAGTGCATTGTCGGAGTACTTCTTCTTAATGTTTGCCATATCCTATTGCTTATTCTTATAATTCTTCTTATGTCAATTTAAAGCCTTTAATTACCAGTGAGTTATTCATTAAATTGCTGTTCAAAATCCGATACTTACTTCTTACGAGTATTCGAGAAGCATCTAACTTATCAGAAGATTCCTTGCTTGATGCTCGAGGACTATTGTTTAACGTAACGTAATAGTGCCGATCTGAAGTAGAGGGTGGAGGACTTCTTAAGTTCTTAGTTCAAGGGTGGATTACTTCGGCTTCGGCCAACACTATTCTTTAGTGTTGTAGTACTTTCTTCTTTGTTTGATTGTTGACCAGACTAGATAACTCCCGTCTTGCTATTAGTCTGTTGTGTGAAACGCTAGTACCGAGTTCTTGTATACCCCGTTATAGCAGATAGAACTCTGGAGGGTAGTGGCGTTTTTTGTTCGGCTGGCAGTACTCTGGGGTTGGGATCGTGTGTTTCCGTTGTGGCAGCGAGCCATACTCGAGTCCTGTGTAAGAGCCCTAGTGTACCCGAGTGCCCGGTCGTAACAAATGGCGACCTTGCTTAGGATTTTGTGAACAGTATAATTTTTTGCAGAGTTGTACAACATTTGTTTGTTCGTACTTTAGCGTACATATTGAAGAATATTTTTTTTTTGTAAGGCAATTAGGAGAGCATTTAAGAGACTCCAGTTAATTTAGTAATTAGTGCTTACATAAGGGAGTTTAACACTTTTGTCTCGAGAATTTTTTGTGAACTTCAGTATGTCGTGCCCTAGTATTGACGAGGAGCGAGAGATGCTATTTGAGGAGGTGCCGTTAGTAACTAGTGAGGAGGATGCTAGACTTTTTGTGAGTAAGCAGTACCATGTGATGGAGGAGAGGCTGACTGGGGTGAATGTTTATGGCTTGCACCTGATAGCCAAGGTTTTGGGTCTATCCAATGTAGGAGGGATGTCCAAGGGGGAGCTGATTTCCTGGGTGTTGCGTGGGCGACATGGGGTTTCGGAGGAGAGGGCGTTTGGGGGGGTTCCTCCCCAGATCCCCTCTCACTCGACTCCCACAGTGCCGTCCACTCAGTTGCCGGAGGTTAGCACTCTCCCACAGAGGGATGAGCATTGGAAGATTGGAGTGCCCTCGGGCGGTGCGTATGGTGGTTCCCCAGTTCTTGCCCCCCCTCCTTCAGTAGTGGCAGCTCCCTCTTCCGGCCTGTCTCCTGAGATGATATTTAAACTCGAGCTTGCTAAAATGGAGAATGAGGCTAGGAAGCAGGAGAATGAGACTAGGAGGCAGGAGAATGAGACTAGGAAGCATGAGATTGAGGTTAGGAGGCAGGAGGATGAGACCAGGAGGCACGAGGCTGAGCTTAGGTACGACTCAGAGAAATATTGTACTCAAATAGATTTAGATAAGACTCGTGTCACGGCCCAAGTAAGAGAGCAGTCCTTGGCCCAATTAGTCAAATTGGTGCCGGTATTTAGTGAAACTGAAGTCACAGAATTTTTTAATCGTTTTGAGAAGAAGTGTAGGGAGCATAATTGGCCTGAAGAGAAGTGGGCAGCTCTAGTCTCCTCAAGACTTACGGGTAAGGGTCTGAAGGCTTATGATGCACTGCCTTTAGAGTCTTGCATTGACTACCCAGAATTGAAGAGAGCTGTCCTACGGGCATACGAGTTGCAACCAGAAACATATCGATTGAAGTTTCGGGGTGTTACAAAGACTAGGGAGGCGACCTTTCTTGAACATGCCCGGGACTTAAAAGATGCACTTACAAACTGGACACGTTCTGAGAAAGCTGAGACGGCCGAACAGTTGACTGAGCTGTTTCTGCTCGAGCAGTTTTATAAGTGTACAGGTGCAGAAATGACTTTAACTATTAAAGAAAAGAACCCAAAAACTCTACAGGAGGCAGCTGAGATGGCTGACCTCCGGCTATCATTAATTCGTGGGTGCGGGTCTGCCCAGCGTAGTGAGGCAGGTAACAAGGGGCGTGACGCCCCACCCCCCCGAGTTAGTAATATATCTTATGCAAACAAGTACAAGAGTTATGATACCAAGACTGACCACAAGACTAGCACCGTCCCATTTAAGAAGGGGCCGGGCCCTTCCCAGTACCAAGGGAAGCCCAAAGGGGAGTTAGAGTGTTATCAATGTCATAAAAAGGGGCACTTTGCAAGAGTCTGTCCTAGCAAACCACCTACAGCAGCTGTGTCTTTGGCCTGCAACATTGGTGTGTCTCTGAAGCCTTCTGAGTTTGCCCGGGGCAGTTCGTCAGAGGCTGAGGCACAGCCAATGCAGAAGCACCTGGGAGGCTCGAACCCTGCTCAGGATGTTTTTTGCGACCATAGAGGACGGGGTTGCGTGATGTGGGCGGGGCGCAAGCATGGAGTAGAGGTCTTGCGTGATACAGGTGCTTCCCAGACTTTGATGAAAAACTTGACTGGCTACCCTATAAATGCGGCTCGGGTGGTGGTGGTGCAGGGTATTAATGCAACTCGGTCATACCCGCTGGTGCGGTTGGAGTTGGAGGTGGATGGTGTGGCACGTGAATTGGATGTTGGGATTGTGGAGAAACTGCCAGTGGAGGGCGTCGACCTTCTTCTCGGCAACGACTTTGCAATGCCCGCTTCTGAGGTTCTACCCTTAGTCGTTGCCGAGAGGCCGGCCGACGTGAGTAGGGAAGAGCGAGAGTGGGTCGAGCGGTGCCAGGCACAACCCATGGCGTGTGCTGTCACCCGAGCTCGGGCAGCTAAAGTGTCACCGCCTAGTCCTCCGTCTTCAGACCAGCAGAGGAACGATCAACAGGAGGAGGCTAAAGCTGGAGTTGGTTTTAAGAGTTTTGACTCGGCGGCTCTCCTGGGTGATTCAGTATTAGCACCATTACTTAGTTCTGGAGTAGCCCCTGGGCCTGTCATCGAGAGTGACGAGGCTGGGCATGACGAGTCTCCACGACAGCAACGTTATGAACATCGAGAGAGACAGAGGGAGCAGCTCAGTATCGGGGAGGGTCATGCATTGCTCCGGGAGCAGTTAGATCGCTTGGCACCCTCAGATATACGTCGGTTGCAGCTGGAGGACCCTGAGCTCCAAACGTGTGCTAATGGAGCTGTGGAGCTCGACGAGGACGGTGATGCACAGCCGGGAGATTTTTTTATTTAGATGGCATCCTGTATCGGCGTTTTCAAGACCCTAACCGTAGCTGGAAGATGGGGTCCGGGGTAGTGGACCAGTTGGTGGTGCCGCGGGAGTGCAGGGATAGCCTACTGAGTTTGGCGCATGACACACCGCTGGCAGGACATTTGGGGGTAAGAAAAACGGTGGCGGCTTTGGGGAAGTTGTTTTGGTGGCCGGGGATGAAGTCTCATGTGCAGTCCTGGATAAACTCATGTGATATTTGTCAACGGGTCGGGAAACCAAACCAAGTTATTCCTAAAGCTCCGTTGCACCCTATTCCTGTAATTGGGCCACCTTTTAGTAAGATTGTTGTTGACATGGTTGGTCCCCTCCCTCCCACAAAGGCTGGTAATAAATTTTTGTTAACCATCATGGATGTTGCCACTAGATACCCCGATGCATACCCCATGAAAAACGGCATGGCTAAGACGGTAGTCAGTAACTTGTTGTGGTACTTTTCAAGGTACGGGTACCCGGAGGAGATTCAGTCTGATCAGGGGTCCAATTTCACCTCCAATCTCTTTAAGCAAACAATGCAACAGCATGGAATACGGGCGGTGGTATCGTCAGCGTATCACCCTGAGAGCCAAGGGGTGCTTGAGCGGTGGCATGCCACCCTTAAAAGCATGCTCAGGTGTTATTGTGCTGATAACGGAAGAGATTGGGATCTTGGATTGCCGTATGTACTGTTTGCTGCTCGGGAAGTGCCTGGTGAGAGCCTGGGATTTAGTCCAAACGAGCTGATTTTTGGACACCGAGTCAGGGGCCCCCTTAATATGCTGCGGGAAATTTGGGAAGGAACTGTGCCGCCTTGTTCCTTGTTGAAGTATGTGTTTGAAAGCCGTGAGCGCATGCTTAAGAGTCTGGAGATGGCAGGTCGGAATTTAACAGGGTCACAAGCTTTAATGAAGGACAGGTATGATCGCAAAGTGAAGCTCCGGGAGTTCATTGTGGGACAGGAGGTGTTGATTTTGTTGCCTTTGGTGGGTAACCCCTTGTCGGCGAAGTATACTGGACCCTATAAAATTGTGGAGAAAATTTCGGACCTAGATTACCTTGTTGCCACTCCAGACAGGAGGAAGAAAAATCAGTTATGTCACGTGAACCTGATAAAAGAGTATGTGAGGCGCCCCTCTGAGCCTCTCACTGTCCCTGTGTTGGCTTGTTGCGGCCGTGGTGGAGAAGGAGAGGGGGACAGTCAAGCTTCAGAGGAGGATAGCTGGGATCACCATGTTTCAGCGGATCAGTGGGCGGGGAACTCGAGCCTAAGGGCTGACGAGGCTATAGCCCATTTGCCTGAGCCGCAATTTGAAGCTATCCGTCAGTTGCTCGGTTTATACCCCACTGTATTCGCTGAACATCCAGGCCTCACTACTCAGGCTATGCATGATGTTGACGTGGGGCACCATCTACCCTTTAAGTCAATCCCATACCGTGTGCCCCCCATAAAACTACCCGCTCTGAGGGATGAGTTGGAGTATATGCTCGGTAGAGGGTTGATAGAGAAAGGTACCGTTAAATGGACTTCCCCCGTAACACTGCAGCCTAAACCAGATGGCAAGGTACGCTTCTGTATTGATTTCCGTAGGCTAAACGGTTTGACTCCAACTAACCCATATCCTCTTCCTCGGGTTGATGATAGTGTTGATAAAATTGGTAATGCTCGGTTTTTGTTTAAAGTTGATTTAGTAAAAGGTTACTGGCAAGTACCTTTGTCCGAGCGCGCTAAAGAGGTATGTGGTTTTGTGGTGGACGGGAGTACTTACCGGTGTAATGTTATGCCCTACGGACTTAAGAATGCACCAGCAACGTTTCAGAACCTGATGAATGAAATTGTCAAGGACATTCCAAATTGCACCGTATACTTGGACGATGTAATCATTTATGATGACGACTTTGAGAGCCATTGTGAGCACCTGGAGACCTTGTTCCGGAAACTTAGTGAAGCAAGTCTGGTAGTAAATTTGGCAAAGTGTGACTTCGTAAAAGCCACTGTGCAGTACCTTGGGTTTGTAGTGGGAAGGGGACAGGTGTGCCCTCCTCAGAACAAGGTACAGGCTATCAATAAATTTCCGCACCCAACCACCAAGAAGCAGATCATGAGATTCTTGGGTATGATAGGCTACTACAGACGCTTTATAAAAGGTTACTCTACGGTGTTGGCACCTCTCACAGATTTGTTATCTAAAGACAAAAAGTTTTTGTGGGCGCCTGAGTGTGAAAAGGCTTTTAATTTAGTAAAGCATTTGCTGTGTACTCACCCGATACTCAGGGCCCCAGACTTTAACAGGCCTTTTCAGCTGGCAACAGATGCTAGTGGTGTAGGGGCTGGTGCCGTCTTGCTACAGACAGACAATGAAGGTGTGGAACACCCAGTAAGTTTCTTTTCTAAGAAGTTCAATGCTGCACAAAAGAACTATTCTACAATAGAAAAGGAATTACTGGCGATTGTGCTGTCACTCAGGCACTTCGAGGTGTATGTTCCAGCCTATGGCCCAGTCGTGGTTATCTACACTGATCATCACCCTTTGAGATTCCTAAATCAATTTCACAATCGCAATATGAGACTGACCCGGTGGTCATTGATGTTGCAGGAGTATAACCTGGACATCCGGCATATTGCGGGATGTGACAATGTGATTGCGGATTGTTTATCGAGGGTAGATGATCAGTCGTAGGCTATCACAGGTGTATGATCCCGAAGAGATTGACACACGGGTAGCCTCCTGCTTTGGTTTGAGTAGTATTTTGCGCTTGGTGCTTGTTGGCTCGCGGTTGTAGCCCAGCGTATTGGGTCGTAAAGCAGGATTGTTGAGCGTTTGGTATAGAAGAAAATAGGCTGCCCTTATAGTGCAGCCGGGAAAAAAACATATTAAAATATAAAAATCATATAAAAACTCTTTCTTTTTGATATAGATAATTGTATAAGTTTGTCATAGCCTATAGTGTTTGAGTAGTCCACGAACTATCAAACGGCTGAGCTGCTGTAAGCTCGCTCTGGGAGCATGATATTATGTCTTTTACTATTGTTGGGAGGAGTTATGAAATGTGAATTTTTTTTTTATAAGATGTGTTTTAGTGATAAACTCAGCGTTGTTTTAGTGCCATGCGGTCGCTGGGTGTGAGGGGTTTGATGGGGTTCTGTATATCAGATTTTAGCTCAGGGTTGAGCAAGTAAAATCTTGGGGGAGGTGTGACGCATGTCGAGTATGAGCATGCTGTACAGAACGCCCAGTCAGGCCCCACTCTCGCTAGGATCGTCAGGGCAGGAACTTTGGCTGTAGTCTGTGTAGAGTTTCCTAACTCAGTTTATGTGAACCGTTGTACTATAAGTATTATCATTATGTATTTTGTTTTCTTCTAAGTCAACGAGTTCTATTTTATATCATTAGATATAAGTATTGTGTGTGGGACTTGTATGTAATGATGAGAGGAGAGAGAGAGATATTACGTGGCGGGGGGTCAGTGAGTGCGCCACGCGGGCCGGTAGGCCTAATTCCCTCCTCCCTTCCTCCCTTTCAGCGCGTGGGAAGTTCTTTGTCAATCCCAGATTGAGAGAGAATATGACGTCATGATTGCCAGTGGGCGGTCCTTAAGTAGTTTGAGATATGCCGCTAGAGGGCCGAGTATAAAAAGAGAGGTTCTTGCCACCATTTCTTCAGAACTCATCAGGCAAAGCGACTTCTCATATCCCTTGCAACTATCCATATTCTTCCGACTGATGTGAACTTTCTCTACTCTCTGAACAGCCTATCTTCTTCCCTTCTCGTCCCTGTTTAACCTCCATGACCCCTTTGGTGCAGATTTAGTCAGCCAAAGTATTATCGCTTGAGTTCTCACGAGATAAGTGCCTGTTAGATAGCCTATTTTTGGAAGGGTTAACTAGAATAGGATTGATTGATGTTTGTTGCACTCGTATATGCATTTCCCTGTGTACTATTATTCATGTTCCTGTTTTCTGCTGGTTTAGGTAATGCTAGACTGGGATAGGGTTCCTCGAGTTGTGATTTCCTATGAGTGCTAGGTTGGTTGAACCAGCACAATTGCAACGGAGACGTGGGAAGCCTAGGGGGTCTTTTTGATTGTGTACCGTGGGAGTTTAGCACTGTGTTGCGAGTGAGGGCTTTTGCCTGTGCCACCCAACACTGTGCTATCTCATTTGCTTGACTTTGAGAGGATCGCCAGGAGAGAACCAGATACTAGTGATCTGGATCTCTCAAGAGAGCATCCCGTCAATTACCGTAATTTGGCCGCACAGTCTTAAGGACCTCGCTAGGCTACGAGCCGCTTGCTCAGCCATTGTCTCTTAACCTTAGATATCCCAGCTAGACTTTGCTCGACCAGCAGATACAGCATAGTATTGAAGCTTCTCCTTATGTATATTATTGTTTAAGCACTATTGATTTCATGTGTGGCACGCTTAGCTACTTCAGAGATTAGTGGCCCACGAGCACAATCTTAGTAGGCTATTGCCAGTGCATTGTCGGAGTACTTCTTCTTAATGTTTGCCATATCCTATTGCTTATTCTTATAATTCTTCTTATGTCAATTTAAAGCCTTTAATTACCAGTGAGTTATTCATTAAATTGCTGTTCAAAATCCGATACTTACTTCTTACGAGTATTCGAGAAGCATCTAACTTATCAGAAGATTCCTTGCTTGATGCTCGAGGACTATTGTTTAACGTAACGTAATAGTGCCGATCCGAAGTAGAGGGTGGAGGACTTCTTAAGTTCTTAGTTCAAGGGTGGATTACTTCGGCTTCGGCCAACACTATTCTTTAGTGTTGTAGTACTTTCTTCTTTGTTTGATTGTTGACCAGACTAGATAACTCCCGTCTTGCTATTAGTCTGTTGTGTGAAACGCTAGTACCGAGTTCTTGTATACCCCGTTATAGCAGATAGAACTCTGGAGGGTAGTGGCGTTTTTTGTTCGGCTGGCAGTACTCTGGGGTTGGGATCGTGTGTTTCCGTTGTGGCAGCGAGCCATACTCGAGTCCTGTGTAAGAGCCCTAGTGTACCCGAGTGCCCGGTCGTAACAATATCTCTCGCCGATCCATCCACTCACTCACAGACAACACGCAGCTGCATGCACGACCTCCCGAAATCCATCCTTCCGAATCCTCCCTTCCTCGCGAGGACAGAGTCCACCTGGCCAGGCTGAGATGCGGACACCATCCAGCTCTCCTGAGCTATCAGAAGAGACTGGATGACTCCGTTGTCGACGCCTGCCCGGGATGTAACACAGCACCCCATACCATTAAACACATCATAGAAGACTGCATTTCACACAACCACTTACGCCAACAACACAATCTACACTCAATGAGAGCTCTGTGGGAAAGCCCAATCGTGACCATGGCCTTCCTCAGGGACTCGGGGCTGTTCGGCCAGGCAGCTTAGGGAACAACAACAACAACAACAACTCCCACTACCACTACCAACACCACCACAACCACTTCCATCACCACTACTGCTTACTCCCACTACCACTACCAACACCACCACCACTACTGCTTACTCCCACTACCAACACCACCACAACCACTACCACCACCACTACTGCTTACTCCCACTACCACCACCACTACTGCTTACTCCCACTACCAACACCACCGTAACCACTACCACCACTACCGCTTACTCCCACTACCAACACCACCACTACCACTAACACCACTAAAAACACGACCCTAAACTAACTCCCACTACTAGTACTACCACCATTACCACCACTACCACTTAACACTAGTACCACTTACATCCACTGCCACCACAAACACACTACCACCACCACCAATACCACTGCGACCACCACCAATAACACTTACTTCCACTGCCGCCACCACCGCCACCACACTACCACCACCACCACCACACTACCACCAACACCAATATCACCACCACCACTTACTTCCACTGCCAACACACTCCTCCCACCACTACTACTATCACAACCAACAGTATCACCACAACCACCACCATCACCAGTGTTACAACCACCATCATTAAATGCCTCCAACACTACCACCACCACCACCATACTTCCACTATCACATTGCCACCATTGAACTTGTATGTACTGTACTGTGGTTCAAGTGATACCAGATACCACGGGCACCTGCGCGCGCTCTCTCTCAACACCATATCCACACACCTCACAAGTGTATGTGTGAAGCGATGTGACATATAAACATCCCTTAGAGTGATAACTAGACCTTGCACGAATAAACTTATCAGTACCAAACACACACACACACACACACACACACACACACACACACACAAACACACACACACACACACAATCACACACAGCTGACGATAGTAAGTGCGAAGTAATGTAAACTATAAACACCTTTAAAGTGATAACCATACCTCGCACGTATGAACCCCTCAGCATGATACAAGGAATACTATCATCAGGCGCTAGTGGTGCTCATGTTAAAGTAGGGGTAGTGTACATTGGTAGTTGTGTTAGTGGTGGTGTAGTGGTAGTTGTGGTGGTGGTGGTGGTGGTGTAGTGGTAGTTGTGTTAGTGGTGGTGTAGTGGTAGTTGTGGTGGTGTAGTGGTAGTTGTGGTGGTGGTGGTGTAGTGGTAGTTGTGTTAGTGGTGGTGAAGTGGTAGTTGTGGTGGTGGTGGTGGTGGTGTAGTGGTAGTTGTGTTAGTGGTGGTGTAGTGGTAGTTGTGGTGGTGGTGTAGTGGTAGTTGTGTTAGTGGTGGTGTAGTGGTAATTGTGGTGGTGGTGGTGTATTGGTAGTTGTGTTAGTGGTCGTGTAGTGGTAATTGTGGTGGTGGTGGTGTATTGGTAGTTGTGTTAGTGGTGGTGTAGTGATAGTTGTGGTGGTGATGGTGGTGGTGTAGTGGTAGTTGTGTTAGTGGTCGTGTAGTGGTAGTTGTGGTGGTGGTGGTGGTGGTGTAGTGGTAGTTGTGTTAGTGGTCGTGTAGTGGTAATTGTGGTGGTGGTGGTGTATTGGTAGTTGTGTTAGTGGTGGTGTAGTGATAGTTGTGGTGGTGATGGTGGTGGTGTAGTGGTAATTGTGTTAGTGGTGGTGTAGTGGTAGTTGTGTTAGTGGTGGTGTAGTGGTAGTTGTGTTAGTGGTCGTGTAGTGGTAATTGTGGTGGTGGTGGTGGTGTATTGGTAGTTGTGTTAGTGGTGGTGGTGGTGTAGTGGTAGTTGTGTTAGTGGTGGTGTAGTGGTAGTTGTGTTAGTGGTGGTGTAGTGGTAGTTGTGTTAGTGGTGGTGTAGTGGTAGTTGTGTTAGTGGTCGTGTAGTGGTAATTGTGGTGGTGGTGGTGGTGTATTGGTAGTTGTGTTAGTGGTGGTGTAGTGGTAGTTGTGTTAGTGGTGGTGGTGGTGTAGTGGTAGTTGTGTTAGTGGTGGTGGTGGTGTAGTGGTAGTTATGTTAGTGGTGGTGTAGTGGTAGTTGTGTTAGTGGTGGTGTAGTGGTAGTTATGTTAGTGGTGGTAGTGGTAGTGGTGTAGTGGTACTTGTGTTAGTTGTGGTGGTGGTGTAGTGGTAGTTGTGTTAGTGGTGGTGGTGGTGTAGTGGTAGTTATGTTAGTGGTGGTGTAGTGGTAGTTGTGTTAGTGGTGGTGTAGTGGTAGTTATGTTAGTGGTGGTGGTGGTGTAGTGTAGTTGTGTTAGTGGTGGTGTAGTGGTAGTTGTGTTAGTGGTGGTTGAGGTATAGGTTGTGGTAGTGGTGGTGGTGGTGGTGGTGGTGGTGTAGGTGCTGGTTGAGATATAAGTTGTGGTGGTGGTGGTGGTGTAGGTGCTGGTTGAGGTTTAGGTTGTGGTGGTGGTGGTGGTGGTGTAGGTGCTGGTTGAGGTTTAGGTTGTGGTACAGGTGGTGGTGGTGTAGGTGCTGGTTGAGGTATAGGTTGGTGGTAGTGGTGGTGGTGGTGGTGTAGGTGCTGGTTGTGGTAGTGGTGGGGGTGTAGGTGCTGGTTGAGGATAGGTTGTGGTGGTGGTGGTGGTGGTGTGTAGGTGCTGGTTGAGGTTTAGGTTGTGGTAGTGGTGGTGATGGTGGTGTAGGTGCTGGGGTGAGGTGTAG